>JAOXNR010052264.1:2974-17103 GCA_028571225.1 Parsonsia alboflavescens | reverse complement strand
TAAATAGTCAAATAACAAAATTAAAGTTGAAACAAAAATAGAAACATATGCATTATGTGTATATATAAAAAATATTATATATATATATATATATATATGTATACCTAATCGGATCCGAAACTAAGGATTCAAAACAACATATATGATACCCAAACCTATTTAAAGAATACTATTCGGGTTTGGGTATAAAACTAAAAGTATCAGACCCGTCATAAACGGGTCCAGATATACCCTACCCTTTGACAGTCTTATTTTTATGCATTTCATTCTCTGTTTGACTCGCTTCAAATAAAATGAGAAAAAGGGGTCAATCAATAGCATTGCTCTTTCTTTCCATGGTCTCCTTTCGAAGGAGAGGCCTTCACATTCCTAATCCGATGGGGCCGGACGGCTTTGTTTGCCATAGCTTGGCGAATAGAATAGGGTCATCTCCTAACCCTAGTTAAGGTCATCTCCTAACTTCTATTTCCAAATCCGATGAGGAAATAGAATAGGGTCAGTAATTATTAGACCTATTGAAGAAGACAAGTGCGGTCTTTAATGCAATGTTTTAAAAATTGGATCGGACATCAAATTGGAAAAGTTATTGGTTGACAATTTAATGGTTTAGTCACAATTGAATCGTAATTAAACCTGTAATATTATATAAAAAATATTATATTTCTTATCATTTTTTTGTCAATAATATAAGATATAATAATTTAATAGTACAATAGTATTGAAGTTAAATTTATAGATATGAGATTAATAGTTTTTTATAATTAGTAATTGTAAGTTATATCTTATAGAGATTTAAAAATGATAATTGTTAGTATGGGTAAAAAGCTTGAAGATTATAAGATTTTTTATTTATTTATTAACATTTAATAATGAAGTATATTTTGAGTAAATTTGTTAATTTTAAAATAACTAAATGAGTAAATTTCTAATTTAATTGAAGAATGATTTAATATTAAAGTTTTTTTTTTGTTGAAATTTGGACAAATTTGCCCCCAATTTGAATTTTTTGAAAAATCTACAGATTCAACATTAGATCGTCCGGTTAATCGATTTAATTGACCGAACCATCTCGATTTTTTATTTAGAGAACTATTTTGATAGAAAAAGAGTTCAATGTCCTCTTTCAAACCGATTTGATAATCGGTTCACGATTTGATTGATCCGACCGACCGATCCAATCCAATCTAAAAACCAATGCTTTAATGTTTCTATAAGCCATTTAAAGGAGTTTTCTTGTCCTCTTGTTCTTGTTATCGGAGTCTCCAAGTGTTTGAATTCCACTCCTAGAAGTCTCGGATATTCTATTCTTCTTATAGGGTAATTTGTCCTATCTTATTAGAAAGAGTGTTTATGGAGCCCCAACTCCCTTATCACAGACTGCAAGTCCCTTGACGAGGGGCAAGCTCTGTTTTGTCCACCACTTGATATGTTATCCTCCTTCCTAAAAAGGAATAGCTTTTTTGAGGCCCAATAGTGAGGAGGTGGATTTTTCCTTATCGATGGATAGTCCGAATCTTTCCTTTTAGCAGAAGAGTCGACTGCTACTATCGAATCCGACCAAACCCCCGGTCACCTAAGCTAAAGAATGAATGAATATAATATAAATATATAAGGGATTCTAAATGAGAATAATGGATTGCCAGCATAAGCAATTGCTTCACCTGCTTTGAGTTAGGAGCTCAAGTATGAGTTCCTTCTGCCCACCTCGTTCATGTCTTCGAATTTGGACGTGATCCATATCAAGCCAACGGGAATTTTCTTCTTTTTTTTGTCATAAAATATCAATATTTTGTAGGAAAAATATGTGATCTAACTCAATGTGAATTATAAGATTCAATGAACTCGATTCATAATAGAATTTTTTCAAAAATACTAGGTAATTAAGTAAGTAATTATTTTATTTATTAGACCTGGTTCATAGTTTAAATTTTATAATAGACTTGATTTTTCTTGGACTTGGGCCTCGTGGCCCGAAATATGGCTAAACCGATATTTGGAATACAAAAATGTATTGGCAACTATTTAATAGTTCAACAAATGTAGGGGAAATATATTTAAATTGAAAATTAATTTAATTATAACTAATTTTTATTAATTATATAGTGTAATTGAATTTTCATAATGCAATAAAAATTCTAACTTAAAAGTGTATGAAATTAACAAATTTTTTCTTATAAAAAATTGTCAAATTTAATTTGCACGATTGTAACAATGCTTATTAAGATTTTGATGCAATTTCATAAAAGTATCATTTGATTTAGTTATTTCAACTTTTAGTTATAATTATAAGCTTTTCGAAGAATATTTAAGAAAGTTTTTTCTAGACAACTATCACGGATTATACAAAACAATCCACAAATTTATAAACGTTATGAGTTATTATTTTTAAACATATGAGTTTTTAGTTTTAAACATATGAATTGGTTGTTAAAATCACGATTTTACTCATAAAATCATACAATTTTACCATCTTACAATATATAAAAGTGTAAAATCTCATCAAACTTGAAAAAATAGATAAACTCAGTAGAATCGCGAGTCAACTCGATAAAATCACTAAAATTGTGAGAGTTGACCGAGTTCACCCATTTTCCCAATTCCAGCTAAAAATTAAATGACCCAATTGGAACCTGGTGACCCGACCCATTAAAACTCCTTCAATTTCCAATTTGAAGTCAGAATCTCGGTGTTTCTTTCATCTTCACTCTAGCGAGCTCAGTGTTTCCTTCCTCTGTAGCACCGCCGCCGACTTCTTCTTCTTCTTCCTCCAGTCTCGACTCTCCATTATCAGATCAAGAGCTCTCTTCTTCTTCTTCTTACATTCCAACCTGCCGACTACAAAACCAATCGAAGGAGCTGTTGGAACTTGGAACTGGAAGCCTCTCTATCCTCTGCCCAACTTCTTGTCAGCTGTGACTCTGTGAGGAAGGGTGCCCAACTTCTCATTTGCTACCCAGCTTCTTATCAACCATCAAACACCCATCCGGGTTGTCATCGAACATGACATTTTCTGTGATAAGAGGAACAAAGTTGGGAGAGAATTCTCTCTTTTGATTTTCTTTATTGATAATATCCAAGATATATACACATGGAGTAAAATATAAAAAGAAATTACATAGAGGAAAAATAGGATCTGAAGCTAATTCTAAGCCTAAATTAAGGTAATTAGATTAACTAATTTACACATGGTAACGCTTTTCCTCAAGTTGGCGTGTGCAAGTCAGAAACACCCAACTAGGACTTCAAGAACTGAAACTGATCACGGCCAAGAGACTTGGTGAATCAATTGGCAAGTTGATGAGTAGTAAGAATGTTAGATGGGCAAATGAGGCCCTATTGGAACTTCTTGCGTACGACATGGCTGTCAATCTCAATGTGCTTCTTACATTCATTGAAGATAGGGTTGACAGTGATATGCAAAGCAGCCTGGTTATCACAGTATAGAGGAATGGTTGGAAAGGAAGGAAGACCAAGATTACGCAAAAAATAGGATAGCCAAGTAAGCTCACAAGTGGCGATAGCCATGGCACAATATTCAGCTTCAGTAGAAGAACATGAAATGGTAGACTGCTTCTTAGTTTTCCAAGAGATGGGACTCGAGCCAAGAAAAATGCAATAGCCTGTGAAGCTAATTCTAAGCCTAAATTAAGGTAATTAGATTGACTAATTTACACATGGTAATAGTCGTCCTCAAGTTGGCGTGTGCAAGTCAAAAACACCCAACTAGGACTTCAAGAACTGAAACTGATCATGGCCAATGGACTTGGTGAATAAATTGGAAAGTTGATGAGTAGTAAGAATCTTGGATGGGCAAATGAGGCCCTATTGGAACGTCTCGCATACGACATGGCAGTCAATCTTGATGTGCTCCGTATGTTCAAGGAAGATAGGGTTGGTAGAGATATGCAAAGCAGCCTGGTTATCACAATATAGAGGAGTGGCTGTAAAGGGAGAAAGACCAAGATCGCGCAAAAGATAGGATAGCCAAGTAAGCTCACAAGTGGCACAACCATGGCACGATATTCAGTTTCAGTAGAAAAACGTGAAACGGTAGACTGCTTCATATTTTTCCAAGAGATAGGACTTGAGCCAAGAAAGATGCAATAGCCTGTGGTGGAACCCCGAGTCATGCGATAACTAGCCCAATCAGAATCACGATATGCTGAAAGCGTAAGATCCAGCGTAGAGGAATAAAAATTACCTTGACCAGGAATGACCTTCAAATAACGTAGGAGGCGATGAGCAACATCAAGATGAGGTTGCCGAGGTTGATGCATGAACTGACTTAAGATGTTAACTGTATACACAATGTCAGGGTGTGTAACGGCAAGGAAAATCAAGCGGCCAACCAAACGACGCTATTGAGATGGCTCACTAATAATGTTAGCCACAGAATCAGAGAGATTGACATGTTGTTCCATGGTAAAATCCGAGGTATGAGAACCAGTCATGCTAGAGTCTACAAGGATGTCAAGTGTGTACTTGCGTTGGCAAAGATAAAGTACACGTCTAGAACAAGCCATTTCTATGCCAAGAAAGTATTTCAGAGATCCAAGATCCTTGGTGTGGAATCGGTTGCACAATAAATCCTTAGTTTGCTGAAGTAAAGAACCAGTAGTACCTATGATAATAATGTCATCAACGAATGCAAGTATGAACACTGAGACATCTTACTTATGTAGGAAAAAAAGAGAATGATCAAAATGTGATTGTGAGAATCCAAAAGTAATCAAAGCTATAGAGAACCAGTTCGGAGATGCTTGTTTCAAACCATATAAGGACTTGTGAAGACAACAAACAAGAGTCTCCCCCTTGCAACGATAATCAGGAGAACGCGAACAGTAACTAATTTGGCAACAGGGGCAAAAGTATCATGATATTCAATGCCCTCAATTTGAGTGTAGCCTTTGGCTACGAATCTGAGTGTCTTTTGATCTTAAAAACCCATTTGGACCCAATAGCCTTCTTTCTTGGGGGCAAAGGTACTATATACCAAGTATGGTTGTTAGACAAAGCAGTAATTTCAACTTGCATGGCATCACGCCATTCCTGATATTTCATAGCCTCAGTAAAAGTTGCAAGTTCATGGGTTATGGATAAAGAAGTAAGATAAGAAAGATACGAGGGACAGAAACGATCATAAGATAAGAAGTTAGCTAAAGGATGAGATGTAAATGATCCATTGTTCGAAGAGAATGTAGCTAGCCGAGTAAGAGAATAGTGGTAGTAATCAAGATACCGAGGTCTTACGTGAGGATGTTTTGGAGAAAGGACAGTAGGAAGAGGAGGTAAAGGAATGGTGGGATTGGGAGAAAGAGAGGGTGGGGAAGTGATGCAGAGCTCAAGGACAACGGAGAGGTCGAGGTTGAAGAGGTGGAGATCAAGATCAAGATTACTTAATAATTTTTATTTCCTTAATTAGATAGAATTTTATTTAGAAACTTGTTTTATTATTTTTTGCTTGAATTTTGCATAGGATTATGTTATTAGTTATTTTCGACAATAAGGCTATGTATAGCCTCGACTTTGTTCTTTTTTCCATAGACATACAGAATTGATTATTTTCTTCGATAAAATTTTATCGTATTGGTTTCTCTTCTTTTTTCGCCCTTTTACTACTTTAGATTGAAGTCTGATTATAGGAGAAGAATTCTATTTTCGTTTTCTTGATTTATGGCAAGTCCTGAAGTCAAATTGTCGAAAAGCCTCAAGCTTTGACAGGTTATCCAAAGTTTGTTGTCGTTACCCAGCATAGGGAAATCTTCAGCCTACCACAGTCGTGTGCTTTAATTGGTATCAGAGTGAAGATCCGTGATGTCTAGAGGGAGTCTCGAACAAACCCTAGCAGCTCTAGTCAAAGCCATGCAACTGGATATTGAAGAACGATAGCTCAAGATGCAGCTGGAGCCCAAAATCAGGGACATTTGGGATGCAAACCCTAACGGAGATGGTGGTACGATTTGCTGTAAAACAACCGGCCGATCATCCTGAACCAACAGGCAAACATAATGAAGAAGGTGGCGATGGCGAGGAGGAACCTGTCTCCAGGAAAAGAAGAATGTTAACTACAAACGTAATCTTTTTCAGCAAGAGAATAACCTTGAAAAATATAATGCTGCTACTACAAGTGAGATAGAGAAATCACTTGATGATTGTTCGAAAATTGGGGTTCCTCTTGCTGTGGTTCTATCTGCTGCTTCTTATCCATCTGTCGAAGAAGGTTTTCCAAATGCAGATGGTTGTAGTCTTGGAAAACACTGCTTGGAATGTGGACCATTCCTCGTATTCTTCACTGCTCAAAATTGCATCATCTTTCAATAGAGATATTAAGATTTCTATGATGTATAAACTTTCCGTTGGATCAGACTTTTGTAGTCCTAGTTTCGAAGCAATCTCAAGGCAATTGGAGGGAGTTTTTCTTGAATCATACCGACTTGGGCAGCCTGGTTTCTTTGTGATGAAATTCAGTAAAGATCTATGGGAATGTTTCTTAGTAGCAGGTGCTATCGCCATAAATAATAACAGAGTGGGATTTGGAAATTTTGAATCAGATCTTGGTATAGTTGGGAAATTTGATCCTTGGGATGTTTTAAATTGGACTGGCAATCATGAAAGAGGTTTATTCATTGCCCCTGATATTTCTTTGGAAGCTCTAAAAGTTCAGAATCTTGATGAAGTTGTGCCCCAAATTCCAAGGCTTCAAGGTCTAAATTGTTTAGATTTTTCTCGTTGTAAGATAGATCTACCACTAATTGGGGGCTATGGTTTGAATTGTTTAGCATGATGATCGTTGGGAAACAAAATTTTTCTTTTGAGATGTTGAGTTTCACTTATCATGTTGAACGTGCAACAACTTTCCCGTTTCCATGGGGACACGTCAGCTTGAGGACAAGCACTTTTCAGGAGGGGCGATCTGACGCAGAGCTCAAAGACGATGGATAGGTCGAGGTTGAAGAAGCGGAGATCAAGATCAAGATTACTTAATAATTTTTATTTCCTTAATTAGACAAAATTTTATTTAAAAACTTGTTATTATTATTTTTTTTCTTGAATTTCGCTTAGGATTAGGATTCCCTGAATTTCGCATAGGATTAGGATTTATTATTTTTTTCTTGAATTTCGCATAGGATTAGGTTTTTAGTTATTTTCCACAATAAGGCTATATATAGCCGTGACTTTGTTCTTTTTTTCATAGACATACAGAATTGATTATTTTCTTTGATAAAATTTTATTGTATTGGTTTCTTTTCTTCCTTCTTCCTTTAACTACTTTAGATTGAAGTCTGATTATAGGAGAAGAATTCTATTTTCTTTTTTTTTATTTCTTGCAAGTTATGAAGTTAAATTGTCAAAATGCCTCAAGCTTTGACGAACTATCTAAAGTTTAAGTTTCCAAAGTTTGTTGTCGTTACCCAACATAGGGAAATCTTCAACCTGCCACAACAGTCTGCATTAATTGGTATCAAAGAGAAGATCCGTGATGTTTGGAGGGAGTCTCAAACAAACCCTAGCCGTACTAGTCGAAGCCATGCAACTAGATATTGAAGAACGATGGTGCGAGATGTAGCTGGAGCGCGAAATCAAGGACAGGCGAATGCAAACCCTAACGGAGATGGTGCTACGATTAGCAGTCCAACAACTAGCCTGTAGACATAATGGAGAAGGTGATTATGGCAAGGAGGAACCTGTCTCCCAGGAAGAGAAGAATGTTGACCACAAACGTAATCTTTTTCAGGCAAAAAATAACCTTGAAAAATATAATGCTACTACTACTAGTGAGACAGAGAAATCACCTGATGATTGTTCGGAAATTGGGGTTCCTCTTGTTGTGGTTCTACCTGCTACTTCTTATGCATCTGTCGAAGAAGGTTTTGCAAAATGCAGATGGTTGTAGTCCTGGGGAACACTGCTTGGAATTTAGATGTTTGGTTTCAATTAAAGATAAGAACCATTCCTCATATTCTTCACAGCACAAAATTGCATCATTTTCCAATGGAGATATTAAGATTTCTATTATGCATAAACTTTCCATTGGATTAAACTTTTATACTCCTATTTTAGAAGCAGTCTCAAGGTGATTGGAGGGAGATTTTTTTGAATCATACGGGCTTAGGCAGCCTAGTTTCTCTGTGAGGAAGTTCAGTAAAGATCTATGGGAATGTTTCTTAGCAGTAGGTACTATCCCCATAAATAATAACAGAGTGGGATTTGGAAATTTTATATCAGATCTTGGTATAGCCAAGAAATTTTTTCCTCGGTATGTTTTAAATGATACTGGCATTCATGAAAGAGGTTTATTCTTCGCCCCTGATATTTCTTTGGAAGCTATAAAAGTTCAGAATCATGATAAAGTTATGCAGCAAATTCCAAGGCTTCAAGGTCTGAATTGTTTAGATTTTTCTCGTTGTACGATAGATCTACCAGTAATTGGGGGCTACAACAATTCATTTGCACACCTAAGTCCTTTATCTTCAAGCAACATGATGATGGTTGGGAAGCAGAATTTTTCTTGTGAGATGTTGAGTTTCACTTATCATGTTAAGCGTGCAACAAATTTCTTGTTTCCGTGGGGACACGCGGGCTTGAGGACAAGCTCTTTTCAAGAGGGGCAGTCTGACACAGAGCTCAAGAACAATGGAGAGGTCAAGGTCGAAGAGGCGGAGATTAAGATCAAGATTACTTAATAAATTTTATTTCCTTAATTAGATAAAATTTTATTTAGAAATTTGTTTTATTATTTTTTTCCTGAATTTCACAGAGAATTAGGTTTTTAGTTATTTTCGACAATAAGGCTATAAATTGCCTCGACTTTGTTCTTTTTTCATAGACATACAAAATTGATTATTTTCGTCAATAAAATTTTTTCGTATTGGTTTCTTTTCTTTCTTCATTCTTTAACTACTTTAGATTGAAGTCTGATTATAGGAGAAGAATTCTATTCTCATTTTCTTGATTTCTGGCAAGTCCTGAAGTTAAATTGTCAAAAAGCTTCAAACTTTGATGGGTTATCCAAAGTTTGAGTTTCCGAAGTTTGTTGTTGTTACCCAGCATAGGGAAATCTTCAACTTGCCACAACCGTCTACTTTAGGAAGAAGGGGGAGGAGGGGGTGGGATTCTCACTAGTGTTAGTAGGAGTGATGGTATGGGGCATAGGCAAATCTGTATCAATGGCGGGTAATAGGAGAACAAGGGAATCGGAAAAAGCTGGAGGTAAAGAATAATTAAATATATGTTCATGGAATATGATATTCCTAGTAACAAAAATTTTCTTGGTCACGAGATCAAAGGCCTTGTAGCCTTTTTGTCCATAGGGATAACCAACAAACATGCAAGGTGAGGAATGTTGATCAAATTTGTGCTTGATGTGGATGTTATGTGCATAGCATAAGCAACCAAACACTATAAGATGAGAAATTGTTGGTGGTTTATGGAAAAAAAGTTCATAAGGAGTGCAGCCATTTAAAACTTTTGTGGGTAGGTTGGCTTGGAAGCGTAAAGCTTGAGCAATGTTTAAGAGGTGATAGTGTTTGCCCTCCACAACACCATTTTGTTGAGGAGTGTAAGTACAACTGGATTGTTGTATTCTACAGTTTGAACTAAAAAGTTCAAATGTGGACTTGTTAAAAAATTCATTGCCATTATCTGATCCAATTTGGCAAATGCGGTATGGAATTGAGTTTTTACAAGAGACAAAAGGTTGGAAAGAAGACCATGGACTTCATTTTTGTAGGTGAGTAAGAAAAGCCATGTACTCGGTGAATAATCATAAAAAATGGTTAAGAAATAACGAGCACCAGGTAAGGAAATAGTGGGATAAGATCCCCATATGTCAGCATGGATTAGCTTGAAACAAAAGGAAGTGGATATGATACCACGAGGAAAAGGCAATCTGGACTATTTAGCAAGTGGGCACAGAGTGTAAGTACATTTATTTGAAAAAGAAATCCTACTATCTAAACCAGACAATTTAGAGGATAATGAAAATGTGGGTTGACCAAGATGCCAGTGCCATAGGTTGAAATGAGAACGCGAGAAGGTGGCTAAGGCAGATGGTAGGGTGGTTGATTCCAGGAGGTAGAGACCACCGTGCCTTTTACCCGTCTATAAAATCCTCTTCATCCATTGATCCTGAAAGTACATGTATCAGAAGTAAAATAAACCAAACAATTAGAGTCGGCGATGAATTTGCTTAAGGACAATAAATTGAAATGGAATGAAGGAACATGCAAAACATGAGGAAGAGAAATGGTCGCAGAAAGAGGAATGACGCCAATATGGGATATGAGTGCAAGTGACCCATTCGGTAGACGCATTGAAGAATTATTAGGGGATGCAGTGTAAGAGGAAAAAAAAGAAAGGTAAAAAATAATATTGTCGGTTGCACCGAAATCAATGATCCCGAAAAAGGAAAAAAAAAATTAAGTAAAAGTGGTCAAGGATAATAGTTTACCTGCAAGATTAACTAGAGGATGAGAAATACCAGTGGGTGTTGGGAGTAAAGCCAACAATTGCTGTACCTGTTCATTTGTAAATGAGGGACCAAAGACATGAGATGAGGCATTAGTGGTCATGGCACTAGGTTGGAAGACACCAACCCCTTATCCTTGATGAGGGGCAGCAAGAGGAAGATTAGGAGGTCTTGAGGAACCACTGAAACGAGCAGAACCTCCACAATGCGGATGTGGATCCACCACGAGGAACCCAACCAAGAGGATCCGATGAAAGCAAAAAATATGGAGAGGATGGATCCAAAATAATAGTGATGTGATGACTGGTAATAGAAGAAGTAACAGAACTCGAATTGGAGGCCATGATCAGGGATGGGGCGTTTTAGGGTTGAAGAGAAGGAAACGATTTAGGGTTTAGAGGGAGGAGAATCGGCTCTGATACCATGATAAGAGGAACACGGTTGAGAGAGAATTCTCTTTTCTGATTTTCTTTATTCACAATATCCAAGATATATACACATGGGGTAAAATATAAAAGCAAATTACATAGAGAAAAAATAATCTGAAGCTAATTCTAAACCTCAATTAAGATAATTAGATTGACTAATTTATACATGGTAATATTCTGTGCCGGATAGCCCACCCAACTTGGTCTTCTCACAAACTGAGATTTCTTCATTAAGGTAAATTCTTTCATTGTTTGTACTTAGTTGTAGTTTTTGTTTAATACTCATTCTAAAGTTTCCTCTAAGGTCTTCAACTTCACCTGCTCCCAAAGACTACCTCAGACCAATAGATAACTTTTGAGAATGTCTAGAAAACATCAGCAAGGCCTAGAGCAGTTCTTCAAAGGTTTCTTGTTTCCTTCAAGAACTCGGTGAATTCTTGAATTCAAACCAAACCATTCTAAGTTTCAATGATTGAGTTTAATGATGATTGATTTGTTTTTAGAACCATGTGATGAATGGGTATGTGACTACTTTTTAGGTAATGGTCGGCAACCGTGCGGATGCAACCCTGCATACAAGCTTGCCTTACAGTTTTATTATTATTAATAATTGTTAGATATAAAATTTTTGACAGATTAGTTGTCAATAACTTTTGACACATATTAAAACAAAATATTTATAAAAAAATTATTTAACAATAATTCTTAGACGGAATAATTTGTTCCGTAAAAAAAAATTGACGAATATTTAAAGCATTTGTCAAAGATTTTTCTTAAACATTCGTAAAATATTATTGATGGATTATTTTATCTTTGTCAATAATTTTTTTAGATAATACGTATCGGTCAAAAAAATCCATCTTTTTCTAGTTGTGAAACTTGTTACTAATTGGAAAAGCAAAGTTTTTTATTCATTTCAAGGCTAATGATGACATGCAAACCAAATCTAATGAAATTGATGTATTTGTAATTATTTGCCGAAATGGAAAACGATAGAGAAAATCCCTCAAAATAATTTCAAACCATCCTATTATGCTATATATCTTTGTAGATTCCTCAAGGGGTTGAGGTTTCCCATTCTTTCAATTTCAAATAAAAACAAATTGAAAACTTTAGTTCAAGTGATGAATGAGTACGTGATATACATGATGAATCAATTTAGAATTGGTTTGGATTTAGTCCAATGGATGAGGAAGAACAAGTTCAAGTCGATGAAAATGATATGTAGAGAGTTCAAGCCACTTGAATCCTAAAAATAATTTGGATATTCAATTTGATGATGATGATGGTGACAATGAACACATAGCTAATGATGATGATCTTGCAATAGAATTTCTTGAGTCTTGATTATGCATATTTCTTTTTCTTATTCATCTAGGTTTTTATGTTTTCATGAAATTTGATTTTGATTATTGATGTTTTAAACAATGTTGGATGGATTTTAGTTTTACAAAACTTTTTAGTTTATTGTAATTTTATTTGGAATTGATTATAAATATGAACTTTAGACCTTTTTTGCCACATTATTAGGATATTTATTTTATTATGATGATATAAAATTTATTTAATATATATTTATTCAGTATGTAAACTCTACGAGTTTACAATTCGAGTTTACAGGACCTCATTACTTAAACTCTCGATTTTAAAAACCTTGATATGAATTATTAGTTTTATTTAGGGATGAGAAGAGTAATTGTGTAAAAGAACATTCCAAAGTGGAATTATTTCGTTAAAGTTAAAATGATAGACATTTTTGTTATACAACTTATCCAAGCAAATTTCACTAGTTTTCTTTTTTCTTTAACATTTAACAATAAATTTCAAATTTTGATGCTTAAATTATGACTTAATATTAGAATGTATTTAAAGATGTCTATTTAAATTTAGAATAATTTAACTTCTACTTTTTTTTTATTATTATTAAAAAAGGGTTGGTTTAGCTATCCAATTAAACGGTTTAATTTGATTTGTAAAGTTTAATTGATTATAGAGAAAATTTATTCAAAAACTTAAACTGAAACATTTAAATGATTAATTACAATTTGATATATGCATCAACTAGTACTTTGTTTAAGTTCATAAAACCCAGTCACAAAGTTAAGAAAGGGAGGTTTGGCATATCTAAATAGCCTTCCTCTTTCATATTTTGACAAATGAGTTGTTTAGCTTTATAAGATTTGAGAGGTGTAACATATAAGTTTGGGGAATAGGATGTTTGTAATTTTTCAATTAAAATTAGTGCCAACAAGTTGTATTAGAGCTAAGAGTAAGTTGAATATCGAAATGGATTTAGTGAATTTGAATGGATTCAACTTCTCTTTCATAATTGTATTATCATTTGTTGTTGGAAAAATTCAAACATATAAATAATATATCAGAACTCAATGGGTGAGAAAAGTTTCAAAATCACCTTGATTAATCTCGGATAGAATGTAGATTCAAGGCCTAGTAAGCAAAACTTTTCAACTCTTCGTATGAGACCAATACACTACTTAATAAAAGCATAAATTAATGAAATTCATGTGATGTGTGAACTAAATTCGTGAGTGATAAAAGGCAAAAAGTATGACAAAAAAGAATATAAAACTACTATTCATGAACTGATTTCATCTAAAGATGATGTTATGTCAATTCTGTTTAGGGTAAAAGTCTTTCTTCACCCTTTTTGCCAATCCGGATCTCATCAGACCTATTAAATTTTTGTATCTGTTAACATGAAATATTTTGTGAAACTGATGAGGAAAAGACTTGTTTTGTATACATTCAAAGTTATTTTACTTACATGCGTGACGACTTCGAGTGCTTGTGATCATAAAAAGATAAAAATACCATTATCATTATGTCAAAACTCAATGAATCAAGTCTCGGGAAATCTCTTTTTTAATTGAGTTACATAGCATGAATGGTTGATGAGTTTAAAACGTTGAAAATGAGAGCTCAATAGGGGTGAAAATATTACTTTTTGAAGCAATGTGGGGTTATTGGTTGGAGAGATTTCCTTTCACTAATAATGTGGAATCGTAGAAAACTGTGAATAGGAAGGTGATTAGCTATTTCCATTATCAGCAATGATAGAATTGGGTTGCGTTAACGTTAATAAGATTGAATTCATTTTGCTCCCCAATCTCAATTAAAATTTTTAAAAAACATGTATATATCAGTTCAGAATTCAAAGAGTTCACGATGAATGAAAAAGAACAACTTCATATTTAAACTTTAAACTTATCACT
>JAOXNR010052263.1:0-17104 GCA_028571225.1 Parsonsia alboflavescens | reverse complement strand
TGAATTTCTTGCATCGTTTAATTTTGTAATCTCTCATGAAACTGTAGATCATATCAGAATTTTGCTGCTGATGATTTTGATATTTTCATTATTGGAAGGAAACAAGGGATCATAGCTTTGATACTGCAAGGGCTATCAGACTAGAATGACAACAATGAACTAGGATCAATAGGAGACTTTATTGCAAGTTCGGAATTAAGCAGAAAAGCTTCCCTATTAGTGATGTAGCAGCAAATGTAAAGAGGGTAAAAGAAAGTTGCAAAGTGATGCAGTAGCAAAAAAGTAGTCATTTTTTTCAATTAGTAAAGTGCATTTCTGGATAAAATGTGAAGTGCAATTTTGGTTCTGTAACAATACTAGCTTAATTCTACTATTAGATAGTAAAATTTAGAAAGTTTTGAAAATGCACATGAAATGTAAAAAAAATGTCATATTGTTCTTTAAAGGCTTTAATGATCATGCTCCTAACAAGAAATTACAAGTTTTCTTAATGACTGTTCTGCCAACTATCCATTATTCTCAGTAGCTATCAAACCAAAAAGAAGGGTTGGTGAAGGAAAAACCAGCTTCCTAAAGATCTGTTTCATCTGCGCTAGTCCTTTATTTTTTGGCTGCAAATGTTAATTTGGCCATGCCCGGCAACTTATAATAGGGAAATGTACAGAGCTAATAATGTGTGTTCCTACCATTCACCTCAATAAATTGTATTACCTTGCCGAAAACCAAAAAAAGAAATTTGAAACAAGTTTTATATAACATTATAAATCAAATGCTGCAAAGAAAATTGCAGATACATTTGAAGAAAATTCCAGTTACATTAGAGAAAACATAATGCTAATATGACCTAAATACACAGTTACATTTAAAGACAAATCTCAATTTTACAAAAACCTCCTCAACACAAAGCCTAAAGTAACTCTTAAGACGGTTACAAGCGAAAGAAGAAAGTAAAATATCTTCCGCATTTCAATCCTATTCATGTCTTCTTGGTATCTGATAGCCTCCAAATTTTTATCTGCTTTGGCATTCAACTCTCTCAGACGAAGTTGTGTTTCGCAATTAGAGTCAATTGATTGGAGTTTATCATCCCAATAAAAACTCTCACAGCTCACACCATCCTGTAAAGAAGTAAAATAATAAAATGATTAAAACATGTTTTTTTTTTAACAAAATATTTTAATGCACTCAATGCAAAATCATGATTCTTCATATATCGTACCTTTCTATTGTAGCACTTCCAATATTTTATGTTCGGATTTTTTTTCCGACTGTGATATCCTTGGCTTCAAGTGTCCCCCACATTCACATTTCATTCCCATGGCAATTTCTTTTACGCTAGATGTTGACATTGTATCTAAACAAATGAAAATGATGTTATTCGTACAGAAATTGATTGGAATTCAAGACTTCTCCATTTCAGAAATCAAATGTCCACAGGAAAGATCTAACATCTAAAAAAGCACACATTCACTAACCAAAACCAAAAAACACAGATTCAAAAGGTTATGGCAGAGGTAGAGAAATGGACCCGAAATGGACCCCCTTTCCTTAAGTTAGTCATTTTGGATACATCAAAATAGTCATGATAATGACCAGAGTAAGAATAGAGGGAAGATACAAGAAAACAGAAACAGGTCTTTAACTTTCAATGAAAATAGATGATACTGGCCCATGAGTTGGACTGCTGCTTTCATTACTCATGCAGGTTTTATATCTTATGGGAAGAAATCAAATGGAGAGTTACTTCTTTCTTACGGATTTGTGCCTAGATAAGGCACTAATCCTATTGATTCAGTGGAGCTCTCATTGTCAATTAAGAAATCTGACAAATGTTACAAGGAAAAGATGGAAGCATTGAAGAAGTAGGGGTTATCAATAGGATAGACATTGAATAGTTTAATAGACACTGGCACAAAAAATGATAAGGCTTATAAGCAAAAGAAAAATGCTTCAGATCAGGATTGTACTATAATTTGCATAACCATAAACCAAAACATAATTTATCTCGACCCCAGTAGAGGGCAAATTAAGTCTTTGCTTTTACAATCAGTTTGTTCCCTTGAATAAGCTCATGATATTGTGGCTAAACTATCTCAATGGAGCTTCAAATCCCATAGAAAAATGTCATATTCCTATATACACAATAAAATGTGGATTGGCAATTTGACACAAAGCAAAAAATGAAATCCAAATCTCATTTTCCAACAGCAGAATCCTACCATACACAAAGCTGGAAATTCGACAGAAGATCAAGGAAATCAAGCCAAATAAACTTTTAGCTTTTTAGTGTTTATATATAACAAAAATGATTTGCCATGGATATTAGACATAAATACAAGTAATAGATGATTTGCCATGATAATGACCAGAGTAAGAACAGAGGGAAGATACAAGAAAACAGAAACGAATCTTTAACTTTCAAGGTAAATAGATGATACTGGCCCATGAGTTTGACTGCTGCTTTCATTACCATATGCAGGTTTTATATCTTTAACATATGTTTTTTGTTACTGCAACATTGGAAATTAGACGCTATGCTGATAGCTTATGCTTTTGAACAAGGTTTTGTTTTTTTTTTTTTCTCAGCTTTTTTTTTCTCCTTTTGCAAATATTTTAGTGATTTCGACATACCTATAACAATGTTCAAAATGCAGACACATACATGCTCTTTTGCATTTTTCCCCTAAATGTGTTAATCATGTATAAATATATTTGTGTGCAAATGCTAAATATACAACAGATCTAAGACTAAATATTTAAAGATCCAAAAAGTTGATGCCAGTAATATGTTGTTTCCTTATTCTTTTTTCTGGAAACCAAATGAGACAAGGTGATGCTAGGATGAAGAGTCTAAAAAAATATAACTGTTGTACAATCATGAACACAAGGAAGCATTTTTCTGAGGAGATTCCAACAAGAAAGAGAAGCAAAACACAGATATAAATTGAAAAAAAAAACAATCTTGGAAAAAACATATTGGTGTAGAGCTCACCTTATTTTGAGCTACTTAGATCTTCTCCGGTGTTCCGTCGAGCTCACCTTATTGGTTTTGCTTCTTTGAAATCCCATTCTTCGACTACTCGACGGAGAAGAAATGTTCGTCCGAATTTGAAAGATAGTCTTCGGGCCTCTGTCAAAGCAAAATGTGGGTCTGCCAGAGCAAATTTTGAGAAGCCGTTGGTGGATGAAATTTCAGTTAGGAAGACGACAATCGTTCGAAATTTCAAAATTGGAGAGGTGAGGACTCTCGGATGATGGGAAACTCTCATTTGATTTTGGAGAAGAAATGGAAAACAACATCGTTTTGGGGGGAATTAGCTCCTCCCAAAATGATGCCGTTTTAATAAGACTGACAAAGTGGTAGCTTCCCTCCGTGATGGAATCTGCTGCAGCATAGTGTGGGCATTGGCGCCCACACGAGACTTATTAATCATTTTATATATTCCCAAGTTAATCCAACTAAACCTCAACATTTTTTTTAAAAAAACTATTTCAGTTTTACTTTGCTTTCTCTTCTTTGTCATTGGCATCTTGATCGATTGCCTTCCTCTCAACTCACCAGAACAATTCATGCACCATTACAAATCCTACAAATCCCAGCTTTCAAATCCTTCCTTCAACATGCTCATAATAGAATAAGATGTTTTGAAGTTTATAGAGAGGTGTATGAATCATTCCAATCATCTTAAAACTCTTCTATTGAGGGAGGAATAGTGTTCATAACCTTATCATCCTCAAATACTAAAGAAGACACACAGGAGAATCATCCCAACAGGAATGAAAAATGCCACACCTTACTGCCACTGTAATTACTTCTGGTAGCTATTCCATCTCTCAAATTAGTCCTTGCAATTTGAGATATCTGGCAATTTGAGTCCAGATCAGCATAGTTAGAATTCCTTGCTTCCCTAATCCCGCTTTTCTTGAAGTCTCCCCATGTCCCACTTCCACCACCCAACATTACCCAACTTCCGTTCTTGGAAACAATTGCAGGCTTTTGGAAACTATCTTTGCCCAACTTCTGCATTTGTGCTCAAGGGGATTGTCCACCATATAGGGGAGAAGGAGTTACAGTTCCATCAGGAGGTAATGGTCAGGCCCTTGAGAAGGCAATACACGAAGGCCGCTCTAACGCCTGCGAAGAAGAAAGAGCATATTAAAAGAAAATGATTTTTTTTTTTTTTTTTTGATGTTGTGGTTTAGTTAGATTAATTTGGGATATAAAAAATAACATCTTTATCCCTTTTAATTGGCATGTGCAGGTTACATAGATTGGTTTGGATTATTTTGGCTTTTTGTAAATTTATTTAGACCCTAATAACCGAAAAAAGGTAAGGAATCCCATGGGATCACTTTGGCTAAGCACCCTTTTTTCTTCTTTTCTTTTACAATTATAAATATTCTGGATCCTGGTTATTGTTTCTAAGGTTAGCAGATTTTCTTGTCACTCTTCTTCTTGTTTTTTCCTTTCTGGTATATGATGAAAATTCCGAGCGCCATTTCTTCAGTTTAGATTTTAGCAGCTAAATCTTTATTTCTGAAAAAAGGGAATACTTATTTAGCCTAGAAAAAGAGTATTTCCGATAAGAAAAACTAAAAAGAGATGGTTCCTTTATGTGAGATTGGTCCTTCTGAAATTTCCTTTCCGTGGATTATCTATCTGAATTGAGATGTTGAGTGCTCTCTAAATTTGTGTATTGTTTTCTTGTGTGTAAAAGAGTAAATCTTTGCAGCCCTTTATTCACTTCTGTTTGCCAGTTTACTTCCTGTAAGTATTGTGGCCCTATACTTTTTTGACTGCCTATATACTACTTGTTCTTGTTCAAATCGATGCTAGGGAAAATAAAGTAGCATTTTTTTTTTTTGCTGTTTAACTTTTAGTCTTTTATTATACTGAGCTTTCTTGTCCATTGTTGATCTAAGATAAAAAAGAAGAGAACTTGGCAGCTGTGTGACTAATAGAATGTCCATTTCATAAATGGAGACCTTTGCCTGAATGTCATTAACTGTGATTTTGTTTATTTCATTCTTGTATTTTCATTTAGGGGAGAGAGAGATTAAGAGTTCCCCCCTTACAATCCCTCGAACTTTCTAACGCTGTAAATGCGGGCAAGGTAATGCATTCAATTTTTATTCTACTCCCTAACTTTGATATCTTTATTGGATGCCTTCTTTGTCTAGTCATCACTTAAAATAATTTAAGTAACTAAATTAACCTACACTTTTTAATATTAAAAAAAAATTGAAAAAGAAAAGAAAAGGAAAGAGTAGAGTGTCTTTTTACTCTCATTTTCACGTGGTAAATTATTATTTTTAGTTAAATAATGGAAAGTTGTGTTTCCACAATTATTTACAACCACAGGGTTACCTTGCAAACTTATTTCAACCTTCTGAATAGGTAAGCCAGCTGATTCAGAACTACAAGTCCACAACCTAAACTTGGTAGCCATCCAAGGCGTGGTTCCCATTTCTCACAACCGCTTTTTCATAGCTTCTCCAGTTGCAGGCACCTTGATCGCTGTACTAAAAGCATTTGAATTGGAGGTAAATAATATACATTTGTCTCTTAACTAATGTCTGGGTAGTTTTTGTCATCCCTCATAATAATTTTTAGGGCTTGTTACATACTTAATCTGTAGTAGTTAGTGACATATGTTTGTGATTCCTATGAAGATTGTTGACCATATTATGAATCTTCTGTGGTGCATACCAAGTATTCGATGTAATGTAGCTTAGAAAGTGATTGGTTTTTAATAGTTTGCATTCTTTCTTGGTATATCCAAGAATTGTTAAGATAAGTTGGTGAGGGAATGCCAAGTCTATTGCATTGTGCTGAATACATTTTAGGTTTTCTGATTATCGTTATAGCCTTATGTCAATATGCCAGGATCAATTTATTTTTCTTGTTTGTTGCCTGAAGTTATTATGAATTTCCTTAAGCTTTTTGAAGCTTAATTAGGCTGGACGTGATTGAAGGTACAAAAGTTTGCTGCTTTATATTGGCCTGTAGACATTCCATGTCCCTCCTTAAATTTTGATCAATTTCTGAAAATACATTCTTTTCAGGAGTTTTTGTATCGTGGGGATGAATGTTTAGAGAGTGTCTTTATAAAGCAATAATGTTATTTCCTTGCTCAAATTGCATTTTTTGGAAAACTATCTCTCCTCCTCCTGCACAAATGATTCAACAGAACTTAAAAAAGATAAGAGCAAAACAGTTAGTCTTTTCGTTTGGTAAAAGTGGATGAACCTCTTTATCAGTCAATTATTGGCTAAGTGCATTTTTTTCTTTTCCTTTTTGTTGATTGAGAATATACACAGTTATTATTAGAGATCATATCTTTAGCAGATATTGTGCGATTCTGCAATGGCACTATTCTATTCATCTGGATTTTTTGGTGCTCTACTGAAATTCATTTTTTAATTTCTTTTACCTTTAACATAAGCTTTTAGATTCTATCTTTTGGAGAACTTGAATACTTGATTAGCAGAGGGACAAATTCACTTTGCAATTTGCCATGTCTGTCAAAATGTTTAACATGTCAGTAAAAACATTACCGAAAGGGGTAAATATTGAAGCAATTTTGATGTAAATGTTATTGAGGCATAGCAATTCGCTATGATTTGTATCATTAAAAAGCTGTTTGAAATTCCATTTAAAACATTTTGACAATCCAAATCATTTCCATGGTTTAAAATGAAGGTATCTTGAAGATGAAATTAAATAAGAATAATTTGAGAGGCGTAAATATTGAGGAATTAAGTGGGGGATTTTCCCTTCCTTAATCCTTAGTATTTTACCACACGAAGTGAACGTGATACTGCTTCAAAACACCGTCGTTTTATCACCGTTAATTATATCTTAGAAGCATTCTTAGTCTTGAAAAGCTAAGGATTTCTTTGCTACTCGTAGTAATTAGTAAGTTCTTTTCTTTTATTTATTTCCTTAATAAAGCAAAAGTTCCTGTCTGGATTTCTCAGGCATGGCATTATTGTTTGCATTTTCAAACATGATGGTCTGTCGTTATTTTTCAAGAAATTTTAGGATTAAGATTAAAGAGATTATGGGAAAGTGCTATAATCCCATGCCAGTGTTCTTTTTGGTATTCCCATTTAGTTGTTTAATCTATGCATTAAAAAAGCTTAAGTTTTGACGTGAATTTTCTTCTGGTTATTTGGTGTTAGGATTCTATAGTAATGATATGGGACTGAAGAACTAGGTAGGGTGCTCAAAGCTGTAAACTTTTTCTCCATTTTGTGTTTTCCAAAATCTCTGAAATTATGTTTTCTGATATGGGTTAATTGTTTAAGAGTGATGATCTATATATTCCCTTGCTTATAATGAAGCTCAATCCCCTGAGTGCCTTCTTACTTGACTGTGCTTCCAAATTTTGTTTATAAATGAAAAAAACTCTTGAAATAACTGACTGTGAGGTCTAATGGGTTTACTTTTGCTGCATTTTTACCATGAAATTTGGTCATTTTTGTATTTAAGGTAATGTGTGTAAGTGAATTGGATGTATTTTTGTTAAGGGATTCTTGGGTTTATCAGGGCTTTTTTTTGGGATTTCATATTTGTTTGGATGATATGTGACCCTGAGAATTAGAGTCATTGGCCAATTCAGTCCTCAAACTATACACTTTTGACCATTTTGGTTCCTAAAGTTTTTTTTTGACCTGTTTAGTTCTTAAACAATTTAACTGTTGGCCATTTTGGTCCTTTTGACCGGAATCTTCAAAAAAGTCACTGGAATTTGGAGTCAACGGTGGGTTGACCAAATTGGGGAGGGCATTTTTGTCATTACGTTGTTTATTAAAAAAAAGAAAAAAATTTTTAACGGGAAGCTAAAAACGGAAACTACCATTGGGTTAAAACAATTTCCCGCATCTCCACTAATGGTCACAATCCTAGGGTTTCACCCATTGCCGATTGCAACATGATGAGAAGCGGCTGGCCAAGAGGAAAGTCCGGCGACACTAGATGGGGCATGCTTAGCTCCTCAGACTTTGAAGGATATTTGAGTAACTGTTGCTTGCTTTTTTCTGGCGATTGCTTGCTTTTTTCCTAGATGTTTGCTGCAAAATTATCATACCCAAAGGAGAGATGGTTTTTTTTTTCTGCAGTAGATTTCACTGCCAAATTTGTGCTAATAAATTAATAAATAAAGCTGCCGCATTGCTTTTGTTTGATGAGATAGTTCGCTATCCTGGAGCCTGAGTTGTTCAAATTCAGTATTTTTATGTTACTGTAATGTAAACAACCATAATGCTTCTTGTATGTGTGCTTCTTGTATCTGTAATTTATGATCTCTGTGAAAGTGAAACTCAGTGCCCTGTGTTAAACTGAGTGATGTTTCCACAGTTTGATATCAACACACCATAAGTGTATAAACAACACCCTAACTTCTTGGAATGAGAATAGATATAAAAATCTCTGCACTCATGCAAACCACTTGAATTGCTTCCAGACAGTTATTTTTTCCAGTGGGCACAGTACTGCTACTACTTTTACCCTACTTGCTGTTAAAAATAAAACATAAGAAACCCCTTTTTAGCATTTGGTATTTGGACAAGAAAAGTCTTGAAAACTCAGTGGAACAGGACAAGCAATTCTAATGTGTACTGAAACCATGTGTTTTTTTAATTAAAAAAAATTAAAGAAAAAAAACACATCAGCATCACCATCTCTTAAGTTAACAACTTCAAAGAGATAATAATAATAGAAAAATGAAAGTGCGTTTGGATCCAGATCTTCTGCTTTTCCTCTATAAACAAAACATGGGGTTCCCCCTCTACAATCCCAAAGAACTGATCATCTGTTCTTTTCTCTCAGCAATGCCTGCTCCCTTAACTTCTCCCACTTCCTTAGCCTTCACCCTACTATTTCTCTTGATAAACACTCTTTTCTTTTCCACTTCCTATTCCATTGATTTACAGGGCCAAGCTCTTTTGACATGGAAGAACTGCTTTTCTTTCTGCAACTTTTTCCTAGCAGTCTTTTTTGCACCTTGAACTGGGGGAGGAATTTCTGCATTCTTTTCGAAACATGTAGTCCCCTGAGGGTTGATGTATCTTTTAACTTGGCATATTTGATCTCATTGAATGGAATTTCTTTCTCATTTGTTGCTTCAGCCTCCAACCACTCTGCAGATTTCTCCTTAATCTGTTCAGAAATTTTTTGTTTTTCTTCTGCGGGTTTAGCCTCCAATTTAGGACCTGAAAATGCTACCTTCTACTGACACCGTCTTTAAGAGGGTCAAATCCACAGTTTTCTCTTTTGGTCAAATCCACAATTTAGCCAATAGTCACCTCAGTATTCTCTTTTTGTTTTTTCTGAAGTTACTGCAACTATTGGCTCTTGTACTCTGTGTTTGTGCATCATAGTGTTTGTGTTTTTTCTTCACCAAAGTAGTTTGTCTACTATTTCCTATTTAGGTTATTAAACTGTAAATTAATTTTAATGCATCAATGTAGAGTGATTTGGAGTGGGATTTCGAAGCAAAAGAGGGATGAATGTGTTTGCTTGGATTCATTGTACTTCAATGCATATGTTACCAGCAAAGATAAAGTGTCATGAGATGGTATAAGAAGGCAAACATATTCAAAAGGAAATATGCACTTATTCCTATTGTATTACAGAATGTACTCAATTTTTTTCCTCTCACATCAATGTACATCTATACTTTGCTGATTATGTCATATAGTGCATTCAAACGTTATAGGGTATATCATATATTTATGTGGATTTTTATTCTCTAGGTCCCATTGGACTTCGCTGTTTCTATGCCATATTGGTAATGATGTGAAAAGTCCAAGCATCATCTTGTTGAATTCTCTTCGTGCAGCTGATTGCAATATTGAAAGAGAAATACAAGAGTAAGTCATTTAATTTTCTTTAGCTTTAAACTATGAGCGTGTACATTATATAAAAAGAGAAGTTAATTTTTTCTCTAATTCTATGTAGGTTTGTTTTGGACCTATGTAAGACAGATCCAAATTATGTGTCCCACGGTAAATATAGATTTTTTTTTTTCTTTAAAATAATAAAGTTAATATTAAGATAACTCATTCAGTTTTGTTTTTGATGTAATTTTAAGTTTAGTTGCAATTAAATTAAGGTTCCTCAACAAGAGGGGGTGAAGAGTGTGAATGGTATGTGCTCCTACATGCCAAATTATTCATAGAAAATGCACCAAATATATCCATACTTTGTATGTATTCAATCATCTTTCCTATTTCAGTTCCTTTAGTAGCTTAGTACCTTTCCTGATTATTCACCAAATATACTGTCCTTGCAGATGACCATGAAATGGTTTACCCTAGATGACTTGAAGGACTTCTATCAAAGGATAAACATGTAAGGGCAGCTTTTGTATACATGTCAGCTTGATGACAAAATTGATGATATTTCAATGGATGATAACGCTCAACTATCACACATTTCGATGGAGGAAGCTGATTCTTGCAGAGGTGGTATTAGTGGGAGACAAAGTGGACCAAAAATTGAGGAGATTGATGACATCGATGAAGAGATATTATCATTTTGCGATTCCGTTGAGAGGGGCTTGGAGGATCCGAGTGGAATGGCAATCAATTGTTCTTTGACTTCCATTGTAGACAACAATGAGTAGTTATCTGTATTGTCTGGGAATCAAATTAGTGGAGCTGATGAGGTTATAGTTGACCCTAGGCCTGTTGGTGATGGAAAAAAAGCAGTTGGGGCTTGGGAAGGTGATCCGAACGACAATATGGAGTATGAATCAGATCAGCGAAGCTGATGGTGATGATGATGTGAGAGAATCTGATAAATTTCATGATCCGTAATATGAGTTTAGTGATGAAGAAAGATTTCAGAATAAAGACCAATTTTTGAAGGATCTTGATGAGTTTGAGCTAGGGCTTGATAGGTATATTGTTCAAAGGGAGAGGGCTGAAAAGATTAATGTGAGTAAACAAAGGATGCTAGGAGCAGTGTTGAAGATAGAAAAAATTTTGATGATAAAAGCCTTTAGGATGAGCTTGAACCAAACATTGTCGAGAAATCTGTGGAATGGGCTGCCAAGGTATCTAATTGTGCAAGTGGTCAAAAGACCGGAAAAAAACAAGAGGGGGAACAAAAGGTCCTTGCAGAAAATGGTTATACTTGGATGCTATGGAGGAAGACATGGGATATGTAAATGAGATTGCTATGCACAATTGTTCAAGGGTTGAGAGCAGAGAATTATTCTACGATTCCCAATATAGTTCTGATGAGGGCGTGGAGTTTAGGGCAAAGAAGAAATTTTCTAAATTTATTCTAGATAGAAAGGGAGATGACCCTACCCTTCAGATTGGAATGGAGTTCAACAATAAAGAAGAACTCAAAGCAGCCATTGTGAATTATGGGGTTTTGAATGGAAAAGATGTATAGTTTGTCAAGAATGACCCCCCAAGGGTTAGAGCAACTTGTGAGGGGGCAAGTTGTTCTTGGATAGTGTATGCCTCCAAAAATCCTGACACGTCATCGTTCCAAGTCAAGACTTTGTAGGTGAAGCACACTTGCTCAAGGTCTCTAAAACATAACCTTGCATCTGCCAAGTATACTGCAGTTAGGTATATAGATGATTTCAGATCTGTAAAAGGGATTGATGTCCATTTAAGTCTTGACTTGAAACGATGATGTGTCAGGATTTTTGGAGGCATGCACTGTCCAGGAACAACTTGCCCCCCTACAAGTTGCTCTAACCCTTGTAGCATCATTCTTGACAAATTGTACATCTCGCATTCGAAACCCCATGATTCCCAATGGCTGCTTTGAGTTCTTTATTGTTGAACTCCATTTCAATCTGAAGGGTAGGGTCATTTCCCTCTCTATCTAGAATAAATTTAGGAAATTTCTTCTTTGCCTTAAACCCCTCGCCCTCATCAGAACTATATTGGGAATCGTAGAATAACTCTCTGCTCTCAACACTTGAACAACTGTGTATAACAATTTCGCTTACATAGTCTATGTCTTCCTCCATAGCATCCAAGTATAACTATTTTCTGCGAGGACTTTTTGTTCCCTCCTCTTGTTTTTTTCCGATCTTTTGACCACTTGCACAGTTAGATCCCTTGGCAGCACATTCCATGGATTTCTCGATAGTGTTTGGTTCAGGCTCCCCCTAAAGGCTTTTATCATCAAAATTTTTTCTATCTTCAACACTGCTCCTAGCATCCTTTGTTTGTTTACTCACATTAATCTTTTCAGCCCTCTCCCTTTGAATAATATACCTATCAAGTCCTAGCTCAAAATCATCATGGTCCTTCAAAAATTTCTCTTTATTCTGAAATCTTTCTTCATCACTGAACTCATATTCCGGAACGTGAAATTTATCAGATTCTCCCACATCATCATCACCATCAGCTTCGCTGATCTGTTTCATTCTCCATATTGTCATTTGGATCATCTTCCCAAGCCCCGACTATTTTTTTTTTATCACCAACAGGCCTAGGGTCAGCTATAACCTCATCAGCTCCTTCACTAATTTGATTCCTAGGCAACACAGATAACTGCTCATTGTTGTCTACCATGGAAATTGATTGCCATTCCATTCGGATCCTCCAACCCCCCTCCCAATGGAATCGCAAAATGTCAATATCTCTTCCTTGATGTCATCCATCTCCTCAATTTGTGATCCATTGTCTCCCACTAATACCACCTCTGCAAGAATTAGCTCCTTCCATCGAAATGTGTGATAGTTGAGCGTTATCATCCATTGAAATGTCATCAAGCTAGCATGTATATAAAAGCTACCTTTATGTGGTTATCCTTTAATAGACGTCCTTCAAGTCATCTAGGGTGAACCATTTCTTGGTCATCTGCAAGGACAATATATTCATTAAATAATCAGGAAAGGTACTAAGGGAAATGAAATAGGAAAGATGATTGAATACTTACAAAGTACGGATAACCTTTTGTAATTTTAAAAGTATTTAGTGCATTTTCTATGAATAATTTGGCAAATAGGAGCACATACCATCCACTCTCTTCACCCCTCTTGTTGAGGAACTTTAATTTAATATCAACCACAGTTAGAATTACGTCAAAAACAAAACTGAATGAGTTATCTTAATATTAACTTAATTATTTTAAAGAAAAAAAATTCTACGTTTACCCTGGGATACATAATTGGGATTTGCCTAACAAAGTCCATATTGACATCACATTTGTCTTCTGTCTTACATAGGTCCAAAACAAACCTACATAGAATTAGAGAAAAAATTAACTTCTCTTTTATATAATGTACATGCTCATAGTTTAAAGCTAAACAAAATTAAATGACTTACTCTTGTATTTCCCTTTCAGGATTGTGATCAGTCGCACAAAGAGAATCCAACAAGATGATGCTTGGACTTTTCACATCATTACCAATATGGCATAAAATTGGCAAAGTCCAATGGGACCTAGAGAATGAAAATCCACATAAATATAGGATGTACCCCATAACGTTTGAATGCACTATATGACATATAATCAGCAAAGTATAGATGTAAATTGATGTGAGAGGAAAAAAAATTTAGTACATACTGTAATACAATAGGAATAAGTGCATATTTCCTTTTAAATATGTTTGCCTTCTTAAACCATCTCATGACACTTTCTTTATCTTTGCTGGTAACATATACATTGAAGTATATTGAATCCAAGCAAACACATTCATCTCTCTTTTGCTTCGAAATCCCACTCCAAATCACTCTATATTGATGCATTAAAATCAATTTACAGTTTAATAACCTAAACAGGAATGGTAGACAAACTACTTTGGTGGAGCAAAAACACAAACACTATGATGCACAAACACAGTGCAATAGCCAATGGTTTTCAGAAAAAACCAAAAGAGAAAACTGAGGTGACTTGAGAAAAAAATGGTTGTGGATGTAAATGTATTCTTTTCCCTGAATGTTTATGTTTGAAGTGACTCCAGACAGTAATGAGAAAGTTGTTTAATTTGATCATAGGTTAGGACATATGTATCTTATGATCATACCTAAGATTCTGTGCTTACTCCATTGAAATTGTTCTATACTGTTACTGATTTTTTGAAAACACGAGCATTATTCTTCTGAAAAACCTACAGGATGTAAATAGAGATCTTAGGTTCTGGTTTTGATATTACCTAATTGCCTGTGGATTTGACCCTCTTAAAGACAGTGTCAGTAGAAGGTAGCATTTTCAGGTCCTAAATTGGAGGCTAAACCCGCAGAAGAACAATAAAAAATTTCTGAACAGATTTAGGAGAAATCTGCAAAGTGGTTGGAGGCTGAAGCAACAAATGAGAAAGAAATTCCATTCAATGAGATCAAATATGCCAAGTTAGAAGATACTTCAACCCTTGGGGGAGTACATGTTGTCGAAAAGAAAGCAGAAATTCCGTCCCCAGTTCAAGGTGCATAAAAGACTGCCAGGAAAAAGTTGCAGAAAGAAAAGATGTTCTTCCATGTCAAAAGAGCTTGGCCCTGTAAATCAATAGAATAGGAAGGGGAAAAGAAAAGAGGGTTTATCAAGAGAAGTAGTAGGGTGAAGGCTAAGGGAGTGGGAGAAGTTAAGGGAGCAGGCATTGCTGAGAGAAAAGAACTGATGATCAGTTCTTTGGGATTGTAGAGGGGGGAACCCCATGTTTTGTTTATAGAGGAAAATCAGAAGATCTGGATCCAAGAGCACTTTCATTTTTCTATTATTGTTATCTCTTTGAAGTTGTTAACTTAAGAGATGGTGATGCTAATGTGTTTTTTTTTTCTTTTCTTTTTTTTTAATTAAAAAAACACATGGTTTCAGTACACATTGGAATTGCTTGTCCTGTTCCACTTAGTTTTCAAGACTTTTCGTGTCCAAATACCAAATGCTAAAAATGGTTTTTTATTTTTTATTTTTAACTGCAAACAGGGTAAGCGTAGTAGCAGTACTGTACTCACTGGAAAAAATAACTGTCTGGAAGCAATTCAAGTGGTTTGCATGAGTGCCGAGATTTTTATATCTTTTCTCATTCCAAGAAGTTAGGGTGTTGTTTATACACTTATGGTGTGTTGATATCAAACTGTGGAAACATCACTCAGTTTAACATAGGGCACTCAGTTTCACTTCACAGAGATCATAAATTACCGATACAAGAAGCTACATGAAGCATTATTGTTGTTTACATTACAGTAACATAAAAATACTGAGTTCGAACAACTTGCAGCAGCTTTATTTATTAATTTATTAGCACAAAGTTGGCAGTGAAATCTACTGGAGAAAAAAAAACCATCTCTCCTTTGGGTATGATAATTTTGCAGCCAGCATCTAGGAAAAAAGCAAGCAATCGCTGGAAAAAAGCAAGCAACGCTTACTCAAAATATCTTTCAAAGTCTAACGAGCTAAGCATGCCCCACCCAGTGTTGCCGGACTTTCCTCTTGGCCAGCCGCTCCTCATCGTGTTGCATCAGCAATGGATGGAACCCTAGGATTGTGACCGTTCATGGAGATGCAGTAAATTGTTTTAACCCAGCGGTAGTTTCCATTTTTAGCTTCCTGTTAAAGTTTTTTATTTTTTAAATTTAATGATGAAAATGCCCTCCTCAATTTGGTCAATCTACCGTTGACTCCAAATTCCGGTGACTTTTTGAAGATTCCAGTCAAAAGGACCAAAATGCCCAACCGATAAATTGTTTAAGGACTAAACAGGCAAGAAAAAAACTTTAGGAATCAAAAAAGCTAAAAAGGTATAGTTTGAGAATTGAATTGGCCAATAACTCCTGAGAATTATAATCTTTTCTTTTATTCTTTGTGTTATGTTTGGCTAAGCTGAAAGAGAAGTGGAAGTGCCATTTCAAACATTGCAATGCTTTTTGTGTTCAATAGCAAAATTCACTACTTTTCTTGTAGTTCCCATAAATTTGTTCATGTGCTTGCATTTCTATTAGTATTCATCATTAATAGAATTCTCTGAATACTTCTTACATATTTGCTTCTCTGCTAGTTCTGTGGACTGCTCCAACTAGTTTTCTTCTAAGGTTGGGCTAAGGGGACACATTTGCTTAATTATTGACAATTGGAGGGTATGACTGAGAAAATTGACAAGTGAAGCACTGATTATCATAATGCTATTATTTAGTGGGCTGATTTGAAAATGAGAAATGAGCTGTTAAGTTCTTCACTGAGACCAGATGCCCATTTGAACTAGATATTGAACAAGTACCAAATAGAATAGAAAACAATTACTATTACTGTAACAAATATTAAATAGATGGAGATCATCAATAGCATAAATTGGAATCTCACGATGAGAAAACAAATCAGGTAATGGGAGAATAACTGCATCTAGTAGGTAAATCATTAAACTTCCTGCAGTTGAATTTTTTTAATCATTAACTTTTTGTTTTGAGCATTGATGTGTTAAAATTTGGGTATTTTCCACTGCAATTATACTTGATTATGAGTTTTTAGCACCAAAGGAGTTTGGTAGTTCTAGTCAGTTGACTTGTTAACAGCATTGGTGAATTTGAAGAAATCTCCTGAGAGAGAAACACCATTTATTCTGGAAGAAGCATTATCTTTGTTTCAGACTTGTTTAGCTGAGTCTACGGACATGGATTTGACCTTTTGTTGCCTTTTGGTTAACGCTTAACCCTTCTGTTTGAAAACTTTTGATTACAATACTGGGATCTTATTTTGCATTTTCATTCCCTCATTATCTCTTTGTAACTCTAAATGGAGGGGAGGGGTGTCTGTTTTCTCTTCTTGTAAAATTTAACACTTTCAAAAGAAAGTGACTTCCTTGCTTTAGGCTCACAAGAAGTAAGAATTTGGAGAAGGTATTCTTTTTTGTTGCATAAGCTTTAGTAGATGATGATCAGTGTTAGTTATGAAAAGATGGTGGCATAATGCTCTCAGAGATAGGAAACCTTTGGAACTAAATGCTCAAAAGTTCTCCTGTAAGACTTAAAATCCATTAAATAAATAATTATTATTCTTCTTTGTTGAGAATCCCACATCGGGTTTGTGTAAGGGCCTATTGTAGTATATAAGTTCTTGGGCAATCCTCCCCCCTTGAGCTAGCTTTTGGGGTTGAGTTAGGTCCAAGCCCATATTTTAACATGGTATCAG
>JAOXNR010052262.1:0-17106 GCA_028571225.1 Parsonsia alboflavescens | reverse complement strand
CTACAAAGGTCTTCCTAATCTCCCAAAACTTACCTTTGATGAGTCCTTTATTTTATACTGATTTGGTTTGATTGTTGGTGTGAAAATTAACCCTTTCAACTTACAAGAAAATCACATCACATGTGTACCATATCCTCAAGACAATCATAGTAATATGATTCAACTCCTTCACAAATTTCATCATTCAAGCCAATGAGAAATCTATCCGTTATCACTTCTTCACTCTTTACTATGTTAGCGCTCTCTCCAAAGTAATTCCCAACTCTTTATAGTACTCATTCACAATCTTAGAACCTTAAGTAACATTTTTGTAGTAGAGTGTTGGTACATATCTTTCCCTCATGATCATTTTTATTTCTTATCATGTAGCAATAGGTGTTCCACCCCATCTTCTTTGAGATTTCACTATTTGTTCCCACCAAGCTAAGTCATGAATTTCAAGACTTCCGACAACTAGCTCCATCTTTTCTTCCTCCAAGTAGGCATGATTATAAAGCACAAGTTCTACTTTTCTTTCCCAAGCAAGGTAAGCTTTTGGATCATCCCATCCATAGAAATATGGAATGGTCTTCTTGTTGCTCCCAACATCTCTTTCATAGCCTCCTTTTCTCCTATATCTCCTTGTCCTCTCCTCATGATGGATTCATTTGTTGACTCCTTCTACCGACTCCTCCATTTGGCACATGCTCCATAGAAGAACAAAGTTGTGATATCTCCCACTTTCCTGCATAATAAGATGCTTGAGATGATGTTTTAGACATGATTCACCCACAAATGAGAAAGTCTAATAGAAACAAGATAATATATATATATCTTCAGTTTCACTCATCTACATCACTTAATCATTGTCTTTTACTCACCATAATGAGCTCACCCCTTTCGCTTTTTACCACTCTAACTCTTCTTTCAACTTTTTAATAAACTTGCTAGAGCAATGCAAAAAACTTCGGACAAGAATACCAAGTAATCCATACAACGTAATTAATTAGTCAATGAAGATTAACAAACAAGAACCAAAGAGATAAGAGTTTCAAAGAAATAGGTCAATCAACTCAAAGCAATTGATAAAAAACCTTAGAATCGAAAGAAATAGATAGAGGCATATTATCAATTATCTTGAGGTCAAAGAAGGGTGATCCCAAATTTGATATATAATGAATGATTCAAAGCCCCTTTGATGAGATTTGACACAAACAATAGGTAAATCAACTTCAACATATCACAATTAATCACATCCCAATAATTGTTCAACTTCCACAATAATATCAACTCAAATCAACAATTCTCAATGACTTTTTACTTCCTTTATTTTTTTTTGTTTTTTGTTCTTATTCTCAGATTTTGTTTCCTTTTTAAAAATTCCTTAGAATTTTTTTTTTTTTTTTGGTTTTTGTATTTTCCTTTTTATAGAGAAAAAAGAAGCACCTAACAAATACAATCACACCTGTTTTTGGCCTTAAGCTTAGTTCCCACAAACAAAGAGATCACAAGAAGAAATTTGATAACCCATGACTATCTGAGTTAATTTATTCACTTTGATTATATGTATGGAGATACATGTGAATCAAATACATTAATGTGCAAAGTAAGACCTAATCTGTAGACAAAGGAATCTTCCTTGTAAAATATTTAGTTGAAAAATAGTGTAATTTATGAAAATTATACAGCCAAGCTCTCCACTAGAATAAAATGTAAGAACATATTTTATATCTTTTATTATTGGAATGAAAACATAGGAATAATATTTGATATAAATAGAGTTATTCTAAAATTTTATAAACATACAGATGTAGTAAGTAGAATGGTATATTAGTTTCCAACAACGGATGTATTTGAGGTTACTAATATTCAAATGATTGTATTTGTTGTCTAGTGGGTGTAACTTAACTAATATGATAGACCAAGAATGGATATACCCGAGGTCATAAATATTAGGAGCTAAATTTGATTAGGTAAAGTAGTTGCATCGACAATAGTTATCACTTATAAAATATTTAGTATAACAAGAACAGAAGTACTTGAGGTATATTAGATATTTTATACGAATTCAATCACCCATTAAAAATACTTCCCAATGATGATTTTCGTTTTTCATTTGGAAGTGTTAAATTTGTAAAAATAGTGAGAGGACCAATTTGTTTTCAAGACCAAAAACAAATTAAATTAGTTTAAGATAAGTAACTAATTTATCTCGCTTATTTTGTATTTATTTTTCAAAATGGTAACGTATAATCCATTGACTAGCCTTCTTGAAAAGGATGTGCTTATTAATCACAACTTTAGTGATTGACTACAGAATTTGAGAATTGCCTGAAATTTTGAAATCTCTTTCAGAAATGAATGAAACTTATGCAATAAGAGAAGAAAACCACATAAATAAGTTTCTGTGTGAGATAATGAAAGGTTATGTTATGTGTAAATAAGATTTCGAGTTGGGCACCCCATATATATATAAAGCATAGAAATAATTTTAAAATATTTTATCTAAAAGACTCTGATTAAAAATTATTGGACTAAACTCAAGCCCAAACTATCAAGAAACACCTAGCTCTCAGCTCGAAAAAAATTCAACACTCAGTGCATCGTTTTGCATTAGCTTGAACACTTTAATCAATCTTTTATATCATACAATAAAATAATATCTATTTTTCGATTTAGATAAAATACTTTTAAGGTTTAGCCTATCTTTAGAGTTATACTAATAAATAAAATATATCTACAACGACATACATGTTTATCATTATAATATAAAAATGTTATAAAAGGACTAGAAAATTTGAAACCTTTTTGCATCTTCCATTTTCCATGTTCACAGCATTTCAACGGCAGTATTCACGGCACCTGGACCTTTCAATACAAGCTGGCTCAGCCACAGCGCACTTAGGCCCACTCAACTGGGCTTGATAGGACCTAGTCCCAAATTTAAAAGACCTACTTACCCAACTTAATCCCCTCAAGCTCATGGATTCCTGATATATTTTTAAATAATAATTTTTAATTCATCAACTTATATTTTTAGATGCAAATGTACAATAAATACTATGCTATTATAAAGAAAAATAAAGTTAAAGAAATATCAATCATAAAAAATAAGTACATATATATTATCATAGAATTTTGTACAATGAAAATGTCAAAAAACCGAAACTCTTGAAACGTATGTATAAATTTAACGCACTTTTGATTCTCTCCAAAGATATTAGAATTCATTTAAATAAATTAAAATCTATAGAATCGAAATTATTAAAAAAGGCAGGAAATAAAAACTAATGTATATCAATATGTGTCCATACCAATGTATTATAGAGGTGAAAAGGGGAAATACTTGAGTCCAAAAGGTGACTATAGAGAATAATGATGTCATGCATCATTAAATATTAAGTAAATCAATTAATTCATATTATTCACATTATATATATATTTATAAAGAACCTCTAAGGTGTGCAGCATCGCACACGTTACTGTGCCTGAGACCCAACTCCATAACGGAGCTAAATTTTGAATTAGTTTAGTCAAAACAACCTCATTTTGACTAAAGGCAAAAATCCATAGAAACAACGTCGTTTTAGGCTGTATCTTGGCTAGGGAGACCACTACTTCAATCCAGATCTTGTGACGGATAGATAGAGAGACAGCGGCTGAACCCACACAAATCCAACAACCTTCGATTCACAAAACCAAATACAAAAGTCCTTGCAAATCGATATCTAAGCCCACACAGAGTTACAAGCTACCAGTCGAATTGAAGAGGTTCACTCCCTGTGGCTAATCGGTGGTAACTCCTTTAAGTCGAAGAGGTTCAGAATCGTTGCGGAGTCAAGTCGGGAATATGCTTGAGCAGCTTGGCCATTTGTGAGGGTTGGTTGTGGGCCTTTCAACCTCCTACAAAGAACTAAAGAACTTGTGTTGTAACTCGAGATCTTCGGCACTCTCAACTGAGTTACAGAGTTGTCATTCACTCCAATGGTGTTTAAAAAATAATTATTTCTGGATATTCTTCCTTCCCTAGTAAATTTTTTAGGTCAGCCAACAATCTTTTCCATTCTTCTATTGCGAAACCTTAACTGCATATGGGCAGTTTTCAAGTTTGTTGTCCGTTATTGGTAGTTGCTTTTGAATTACTGCTATGAATCTTGGTAATGAATGGAGTTGATTGCTGTGTTTTTGAATTTCTGGAAATTTCTGTCATGTTTCCTATTATATAGGACTGAAGATGGGACATTTATCTCTCTGATATTGTTATTTATACAAAAGTTTGATTGATGCCATGGATTTTTAGTTTCAAAGTGATGCTTGTGTTAACATTTAAGAGTTGAGACAATACATATTTGATTGGATTTTGTTTTTGTTACCTTATTAAATTCTCTCTTGCTCCCAATGACTCCGATCGAAAGTTTCTATTTCTTTAAATTGCTGGAAAATTGAGTCTTTAAGATATGCATCTTTTCTCTAAATTTTTTTTAAAAAAAAAATTCCAAATGTTTTTGATTGTGATCAATATGCATTATACATTTAATATTTGAAGGAGTATTGCTTTCCTTTATCTTGAGAAGTAAAGCAAGTAGCCTTCACCAACTATCAATTTTATCTATTGTCTAAACTATGCTCATAAGCAACATACAGATGTAGCTTTTTCATTTAAATAAGTACTAATGAACTATTCTCATTCTGATTATGCAAGCAGAGTGAAAACAGAATTAACAAGATGAACAGACGTACACAGTAAATGCTGGTAATATCTTTTTAGGTTGAACCCAGTACAAATTCAGACCCAATTTGACCTTTAGAAGATACTCATAAAAGGAGTCTATACTCGTCCCGATTCCAGCGTCCTACAAGTAACAGAAATTATTTAACACAAATATATCTCTATCAATCAGAACTTTAACACAAGTATGATAGGAAACATGACAGAAATTTCCAAAAATTCAAAAACACAGCAATCAACTCCATTCATTACCAAGATTCATAGCAATAATTCAAAAGCAAATATGCAGAAGAATGGAAAAGAGGGTTGGCTGGCTGGGGACGGAAGAACATGCAGAAATAATTCTTTCTTAAACACCGCCGGTGTGAATGGCAACTCCGTAACTCGGTCAAGAGTGCTAGAAATCCCGAGTTACAGCACAAGTTCTTTAGTTCTTTGCTGGAGGTTGAAAGGCCCACAACCAACCCTCACAAATGCCGGTGTTGCTCAAGTATTTCCCGACTTGACTTCGTATCGATTGTGGACCTCTTCGACTTAACTCCACAAGGACTTACCACCGATTAGCCTCTTCGATTCGGCCGGTATCTCGTAACTCCGTCTAGGCTAAGCCACCGATTTGCAAGGACTTTCGTATTTGGTTTTCTGAATTGAAGGTTGTCGGATTTGTGTGGGTTCAACCGTTGTCTCTCTCTCTGCCCATCACAAGATCTAAACCGATGCAATGGTCTCCCTAGCCAATATACCGCCCAAAATGAAGTCGTTTCTATGGACTTCTATCCTTAGTCAAAACGATGCAATGGTCTGCCTAGTCAAGATACTACCCAAAATGAAGTTGTTTCTATGTATTTCTACCTTTACTTAAAACGACATCGTTTTAACTAAACGAATTCAACATTTAGCTCCATTACGAAGTTGGCTCTCACGTGTAGTAAGGTGTGCAGTGCCACACACCTTAGACGTTATATATTTATATAAATATATATATATATATATATATTAAAAAACATTAGGCCATTTGATTTGATGGGCCAACCCCAATCTAGCCCGTATCCAAGTGGATCAAGTCCAATTCTAAATGAGCCCTTATCCATAGGCCCGATAGGCCAAGGCCCTGTTGACAAGACCTAAACATAGCAACACTACTTTTGTTTTTATTTATTATTATTACGGCCGAATAGGTAATAAACCTAGCAGCCTAACTGCATTTCTTAATTTTTTATTAATCTTTTATAATTTTTTAAAAATAAAGCTTAATTTAGATTGATAACCTCTATCATCTATAGATATAGATTTAATCAAAATTCATAACTTTTTTCCCTAATATCTAAATTTTAGAAGAAAGAAAAATAATTTCCTTTAAAAACATCTATGACTGTAAACCTATGAATCTTCTAGCCTTCTTTTTTATCATCTTTTACACTATCAATGATAAATATTCCCCTATGCTTTTATAGATATGTTAAATCCTATGAAAATCAAATAATATATGTTATTTTATTTAATAGCGTAAAAGATTCTATAAAAAAATTACTAGAATATCCCTAACCTAGTTATAAGTCCACAACTTTCTTGCAAGTAATCCATTCATAAACCTAAAAGGAGAAAATTGCGTGCTACAGCATCACATCATCCCAATATTTAAGTCCAAGCCAACCATATACTTCTCCACATAGTATCTTTTGCCATGTCATACTACCCTAAAACTTAGCCATGGCTTGACACCATTAGAATTGGTTTCCTTCTTTCTTCTTCCTCCATATCACACAATATTTCAAGACCTGATCCATGGAAAAATGTATGATTCCTATTGGTTTTTTTAGAATTTTCGGAATTCTATATATAGTTTATGCATTCATCAAACAATTTATTTTCACAAATGCATCTTCCTAAATTGTTGTACAAGTGGATAAGTGATAATAGAGGCATACAAACTCATGGAATTATGATAGTGCGCAAGAAAGTTTCAAGGCTTGAACTCAAACTTCTCATCCTTCGTAAAATGTCAACTCAAGACAATAACATTCCCAGCAATATGATTTTCATACCTTACATCCAAAGTTATGGGAGTTGATAAACTCAAAAATACATGTGTTTGATTTTTTTGGATTGTGAACAGATTTGGTAAATCTTTGCAATCTAATGGTATCAACTTAGCACTAAATTTAAGTATTATTATGACATAGCAAAAGAATCTATGTGAAAAAATATCATTGGTTAGCTGCACTAAAGGAGTGGGATGGTGCAGTGCAACAGCTACATACAATTTTCTCCTAGAATATGGGACCAAAACTAAGAAATAACGAAAAGCATGAATAGACGTCCGAAAGAACATTCAGAGCAAAAAATCCATAATATATGATGCAAGAACAATATCGAAAAGAATGACTAAACAAAAGAAAAGTTGGAAATATGTGAAAATTCTTTGATTTTCGTGAAAATTCTCTGATTTTCGGGAAAATTCTCTGATTTTTGGGAAAATAACCAAAGTCGAAAATTATCAATAATCAAAACTTGTTCAAAAACTAAGACAAACGAAATATTTATAACCTAAAAGGAAACCTAAACCTAATCGAAAATTAAAAATAACGAAATTATAAAAACATCCCTAAAAATAATAAAATTATGAAAATATCCCTAAAAACATAAAAACGTCTGAAAGTTCATCAAGATGATCCCGCATGGTCGAAAAAAGGTCTTGCATCACGGCATAGCAGTGCTCGTTGGCCCATTTCGAGTCACCTAATCAAATTTGAACCCATTTCGAGCTCATACTAGTGCCTTAGGAATAGTACCCCGGTATCATCCTCCTCGACTAGGAAAAGATTTGCCCTTGAATCTGACTCGTCCTCGCCAACTGTATCAACGGCTAAATCTTCCTTATCCTTGGACTGTTGCGGTGACAAAACAGCAACATTGAAAGTACTTAACACATTATAGTTGCCTGGCAAGTCAATCTTGTAGGCATTGTCATTAATCCACTCCTACACCTCGGATGGCACATCCGCGCCGGCTGCAATTTGCCAAATCTACCTGCTGGAAACCGCTCCTTCCTCAGTCAAATCCAAACCAGATCACCCTCCTTCAACACTACCTTCTTCTGATGCTTGTCGACCCTTTGCTTGTACTGTAAGTTTTGCTGATTAATCCGATCATGGACCTGCGAATGCAACTCCTTGATCTGCTTAACATGGTCCTCTGCATCTGAAATGAATTGGCAATGGATTGGTAATGGATTAAGGTCTAGTGGAGTAGCTGGATAGTGTCCGTAAACAATTTCGAATGGACTCTTCCCTGTTGTCCGATTTACTGAACGATTATACTCAAATTTGACCTATGACAGCACCAAATCCCACTGTCGTGGACTATCTCCGAGTAAACTTCGCAGTAGGTTCCCCAAACTTCTATTCACCCCTTCTGTTTGTCTATCCGTCTGCGGATGATGAGTAGAACTAAACTTCAATTTTGTGCCCAAATGCCGCCAAAGAGTTCGCCAAAAAATGACTGACAAATTTCACATCTCTATCGAAAGTGATCGACTTAGGAACTCCATGTAATTTGACAACCTCCTATAAGAACAATCTAGCCACTTGTGAAGCATCAAACATCTTGTTGCAGGGAACAAAATGTGCCATCTTCGAAAATCTCTCTACCACTACCATAATCAGATCCTTGTTTCTATGCGTCTTGGGCAGCCCTAAAACAAAATCCACACTAATGTCTTCACAAGGTGCCAATGGAGCAAGTAATGGCAAATACAAACCAATATTGCTACCCTTAGTCTTAGCAATATGACAGATCTTACACCACTGCATACAACGAATCGCATCCCACTTCATCCTAGGCCAATAAAAATGCTCTGGCACCAATGCCAACATCTTGTCAATCCTAAAATGTCCAGCTAATCCTCCGGCATGACGCTCATCTATCATTACTGCCCTCAACGAACAATCAAGAACACCCAATCGATTTCCCCGAAAAAGAAACCTGTCCTAAATTGTGAACAAACGTTGCGGCCCCGTCTAACACTTCTCCCAAACGCCTTTGAACTCGAATCATCCCTATACAAATCAGAAAATGAATCAAATCCTAATACCTGGACTTGCATCGTGTTTAACAAGGAATGTCTTCTGCTCAACGCATTTGCCACTCGATTTAATACACCAGGCTTGTGCTGAATGGAGAAACTTAAAGCTTGTAGAAACTCTACCACTTCGCGTGTAGTGCATTCAACTTGTGTTGTCCATTCATAAACTTCAAGGCCTCATGATCCGAAAACGCAACAAACTCCTTGGAAACAAGATAATGCCTCCAATGTTCGAAACTCCTCACGATTGCATAAAACTCCTTATCATATGTCGAGTATCGCTGCTTTGCCTCGTTAAACTTCTCACTGAAGAAAGCTATTGACCTACCTCACTGACTCAACACTCCTCCAATTCCCACTCCTGAAGCATCATAATGTACTTCAAAATTTTCAAAAAAATCAGGTAATACTAAAACAGGAGCTTCGATTATCTTTTGCTTTGGCAATCAAAAAGCTGAATCCGCCTCGGCAGTCCATACAAATCGACTCCCCTTCATAACGGCGCAATGATGGAACTGAAACCCTGACTAAATCACCAATAGAAAGAGGCCAGTCCATGGAAATGACGGACATCAAACATCGTCTTCGACGTCTCCCAATTCAGAATAGCCTCCATGTTCCGAATTCCTTCACCCGACACAACAAAACCTAAAAGCATCATTGGATCCGTAAAAAACTGACACTTGTTCACATTTGCAAACAACTTTTGTTTCCTTAGTGCCTCAAACACCTCCTGCAAGTGCTGTAAATGCTACTCAACCGAAACACTAAAAATCAGGATGTTGTTGAAGTATACCACCACAAATCAACCAATAAATGGACGAAACACCTGATTCATCAACCTCATGAAGGTGCTGGGTGCGTTTGACAATCTAAATGGCATGACCATCCACTCGTACGGCCCATCTCGTTTCTTAAACTCAGTCTTCCACTCATCCCCTGCCCAAACCCGAATCTGATGATGTCCGCTCCTCAAATCTATCTTCAAAAAGATAGATATCCCATGTAATTGATCAATTAAGTCATCAAATCGGGGAATTGGAAACCCATACCTGATGGTTATCTTGTTCACTGCCCGACTGTCAATGCACATCCCCCACGAACCATATTTCTTTGGCACTAATAATGCTGGCACTGCACAAGAACTCATGCTCTCTCGGACAACCCCCTTTTCCATCAACTCGTGCACCTGCCTTTGTAACTCCTCATACTCCTTAGGACTCCTGTGATAGGCTACCTTATTTGGAATAACAGCACCAGACAAGAAGTCTATACAGTGCTGAATGTCTCTCATATTAGGCAAACCGCAGGCATCTCCTGTAGTATCACATTAACAAATTCTCGCAGCAATGGAATAATCTGCTTGGGAAATTTGGAATGATCTGCATTTTGATAAAAAAAAACCAAGGCAAAAATTTCCGTTGCCTTGTTCGTCCCCTCGTGGAAATCAACCCTGGACAATAGAACCTTCGCCGCCTCCTTCCTCAAATTTGAAGGACCCAACATAATGCTCTAGCCATCCTTACTGAAAGTGTAAGTGTTTCCAAACCCGTCTTGCTTCGTTCGTCGATCATACTGCCATGGCCTTCCTAGCAGAATGTGACAAGCATCCATAGGAATAATGTCACACCATACCTCATCAGTGTACCTCTTCCCAACCGAAAACTGAACCAAGCACCGCTTGCTGAGTTTAACTTCATTGCTCTTCTTCAGCCACGACAATTTGTAGGGCTACGGATGCTCAATTGTTTCTAATCCCAATTTCTCTGCCATTGTCTTCGAGACCACATTCTCGCAACTGCCGCCATCAATAATCATGTTACACACCTTTCCCCGAGCAGTACACAGAGTATGGAAGATGTTATGCCACAACCAAGACTTGTCTTCGACCGTCGCCACACTTAGCATTCACCAAATCATCAATGATTCTCCCGAATCTGCGTATACAACCTCCTCCTCATTCTGTGCATATTAGGGTCCTCTTCTTCGTCATTAAAAACCAGCTCAAGAACCACGTCACTGAGTGTCACGAACTGCCTGTTTGGGCAGTGTGCGACAAAGTGCCCAATACCCTAACACTTAAAACATCATTTGGCCGCCGCCGTTGTTGCCTCTTTGCTGGTTCTGCCTTGCTAACCTTCTTTAACCACTGCCTCACCCTTATTCACAGTTGTCATTGCCCTTGAAGATGATTGTCTGCTAGATTTGTTCTGAAATCTGCTCGGAATCCTAGATCCTGAACCTCTGCTCTTCCGTCTAAGCTGCCCCTCGACCTTTAGGGCCAATCTGCAAACATCTTTATACGTCCAATATTGTTGCAGTTGGACCACATCAGCAATCTCAAACTTTAGGCTTGCCAAAAATCGCGCCACCGTCTGCTCGTCTTCTTCGATGATGTCGCACCTCATGCGCAACCAATCAAATTCCATCATGTACTACTCCACCAACAAATCTCGCTGCCTAACGGAATGGTATTTAACAAATGCCTCTAGCCAAGAGTGAGTCGGCAAGAACTTTTTTTGCAACAGTTTCTTCATCTTATCCCAAGTCGAAATTTTTGACTTTCCTTCTCTTGCACGCTGCTTCTTAACATGCTCCCACCAAATCAAAGCATGCTTTCTCAATTTAATCACCACGATCTTAACCTTCTGTTTTTATGTCAAATCTCGAAGATTGAAAATTCGCTCAACAGGATGTTACCAATTGATAAATTCATCAGGATGTGCCCTACCTTCAAAATTGAGAATCTCGATTTTCATGCCAAAATTCTGATAGAAGATTGTTGTCAGCCCTGTCGTTCCTGTCGATTATGCCGCCCTCGGTTCAACGTCGTAAAAGGGTTAACATCTTCCTCCTCATCGTCGAACTGAACCTCCAATTCCACCCATACCTCGGACTAAACATCCAACCACGATTCTGCCAGTTGCCTCTCCAAGTCCTGGATTTGCCTTCTTTGTTCTGTGTTTTCGTTTTCGACTTCCTGTAGGTCTCGTTGATGAGGCGGTTTGTCTTCCTCAAGAATGACTCCACGTCCCCTTCTAGCACGATGCCGTCCACAACCTCCACGAATCTGTTTAGCCATTGATTCAAGCAACCTATGCTCTGATACCAATTGATGCAAGAATAATATAGAAAGAATGACTAAACAGAGGAAAAGTTAGAAATTCGGGAAAACTCTCTAGTTTTCTAGAAAACAACCAAAGTCGAAAATTATCAATAATAAAAAACTTAGACAAACAAAATATTTATAACCTAAAATGAAACCTAAACCTAAACGAAATTAAAAACAAGTGAAAACGATCAAAGTCAAAAATTATCAATAATCAAAAGCTGTTCGAAAACTAAGACAAACGAAATATTTATAACCTAAAATGAAATATAAACCTAAATGAAAATTAAAAATAAAAAATTATGAAAATACCCCTAAAAACATAAAAACGCCCGAAAGTTCATCAAGATGATCCGAATGGCCCAAAAAGGCCTTGCATCATAACATTGTGGTGAGTGTTGCTTGTTGCCCTGTTTGGAGTTGCCCACTCAAATTTGAAGCCATTCCGAGCTCAGACCAATACCTCCAGAATAGTGCCCCCGACATCAATATATCTAATAAATTCTTGTTAAATCATCATGGACATGTAACCTAATTATAGGTCAACAAAATTTTCAGGCAACTAAAAGAACATTCCAAAAACAAACACCACAAAAAATAGAGGGAAAAAAAAAAAGTCACACCCATACAGAGGATTCTTAAGAATACGACCATGTTCCCAGAAAAATATTCAACCATTAAGGGGAACTGATCTATTTTAAGAGAAAAATATTCCAAAAACATAGAGGCAACCCAACACAGGGGTTGTACGGAAAAAAAATCCTGCTCCAGATCTTCTATATTAATAATAATAATTGCATGTATTTATTAAACATCTTAATAGTATAATTTTTAAACATAATGTCGGAGATTGCCGATTCAAAATCATCACATTCCTTATCATATTATCTTGTTTTCGAATTAAATATGTAACATGGTCATTTATTACCGTTATATCTATGTCTATTATCATTTTTTAATTTCGGAAATCAAAATTTTCAGAAATCAAAAAGTTATAATTTAGGTTCCTTTCATAGTAGTAATACTAATCATATCTTCCATGATAAAAGTCAAGTTTGTAATAATATCTATGCTCGTTATAAGATTTGGCTGTTATATTCCAATCATGACACACCAAGCTAAAATGTTTTAAAAATAATTGGTTGGATATTGCCGATTCAAAATCATCACATTCCTTATCATATTATCTTGTTTTAAAATCAAATATGTAATATGGTCATTTATTACCATTATATCTATGTCTATTATCATTTTTTAATTTTGAAAATCAAAAGGTTATAATCTAGGTTCCTTTCATAGTCGTAATACTGATCATATCTTCCATGATAAAATTCAAGTTTGTAATAATATCTATGCTCATTATAAGATGTGACTGCTATATTACAACATACAAAGCTGGAAATCTTTACAAGACTTACTAATACAAAGGCTGAAATTTTTCTACTTTTCTCTCTCGGTTTTTCTCTGAATTTTTTTCGATTTTTTTCTCCCGTAAAATTCCTAAACTGGATTCCTTTCGATCCTGAATCCTGTTTTCCATTATAACCAAATCAATTGGTGTATCTAATCCTTCTTTAAAAGTTGATTTAATCATTAGGTGGTCGGAGATTGCCGATTCAAAATCATCACATTCCTTATCATATTTTCTTGTTTTAGAATCAAATATGTAACATGGTCATTTATTACCATTATATCTATGTCTATTATCATTTTTTAATTTTGGAAATCAAAATTTTCAGGAATCAAAAAGTTATAATTTAGGTTCCTTTCATAGTAGTAATACTGATCATATCTTCCACGATAAAAGTCAAGTTTGTAATAATATCTGTGCTCGTTATAAGATCTGGTTGCTATATTCCAATCATGACACACCAAACTAAAATGTTTTCTATCATCTCGGATTAATAAGGAAGCAATGGTTTCCAATATATCGTTTGGTAATTTAGCAAAATCTCTTTCTGTTTTAGATCTCATATGTATTTCGATTTAAAACTTTATATTGAAAAGATATATAATCTCTTTTTTCTTTCTTAATCTGTTCTTTATATTTTTGTAAATCTTTATAGTAAGAGGTCTGATGCAATTTATAGGATCTTACAGCGATATCCCAACTTTGGCATACCAGCTGAAAAGATTGTCTATCAATGACTAATAATCTATCGATTACCAATTCCAAAATATCTAGAGGTAGTTTAGAAAAATCTGATTTGAGTTTCAAGTATTTGTTTTCCATTCATTTTAAAATCTTCCCTTCCCTTTTTTCTTTTTTTTTGTAAATAGTATACAGGAAGACAACAGTATAGGAAAACAATAACAGTCGTTATATTATTGTAAAATAAGATTAAAAAGATATACGAAGTCTCTATTATCTCTATCTAGTCTACCATTAAGATATTCTTTATAATAGTAATTGGTATATCTATAATAATTTCTAACAGCAAGATCGCAGTTGGTGCATGTTTCTAGTAAATTCTGTCTATCAACAACAAACAGTTTAGATGCAATTAATTCTAATATATCAAGCGGTAGCTCTGAGTAATCTCTTTCAGGTTCCATATTCATTCCCAAAATATAGAAATCATATTATTCTAAGATCATAAAATTTTTTCAATTTTTAAAGAAAAGGTCCACTATGCTTCCGCACCTTCCTTTCTGCTTTGACCAATATTACTCGGGGTATTTGGTGGAACTTTTAACGTGCGTCTCAGCACCAACCTTAAACCAGGTAACTTTCCTATCGTCCCTTCAGAATAACCCAGTGCAGCCTAAATTCGTTTTCTACCTTTAGGCGTAAGGAAACTTGGGTATAGAGTATATGAGAACTTTTATATATAAACTCACAAAAGTTTAGGAACAAAGAACAATATTCTTTTCTATAGTTAATGAAAAGGAAATGATTTTATTCACTCATGATTAAAAACTTACAAAAGTAGTAAGGGTTTACGACATACAAAGCTGGAAATCTTTACAAGACTTACTAATACAAAGGCTGAAATTTTTCTACTTTTCTTTCTCAGTTTTTCTCTCAATTTTTTCTCCCGTGTCTAGCTCTTTACATGCAGCCATCATTTATACAATAATTTCTGACACTACAAGTACATAGGTTCTTTAATTACTATTTGAAAATGGTGTACAAGAGTTATTATTCTTCGGCTGAAATGTGCAGAAAATTTATGGTTCTTTTGACTTTTTCTCTATTAGGTAATTTGTTTTCTTCCTTCTTGACTTGGCTGAACCATTACTTTACTTCTTCCTTGACTTGGCCGAACCATTACCTTGCAATAAGTCTATCTTTTGTCTTTTGTGTGCTTTGGCAAAATTTTAGCCTTGGCATTTTTCTTTCTTCTGACATAATCCTATTCGTCACTTGTACTGGTATCGCACTCCATCTTTTCTTTATCTTTATTATTCTGATATGAGAGACAGATGTTTCTCCTGTGTTGTCTTAGTTGGCAAATTTTTCTTTGGGCTTGGGGACTGGATTTGATTTGTCCATGTTCAAGCATTCTTATCTTCATCTTCAGATATTTGTCCATCGAAGGCGGTGTTGATCTATCTGGTGCTATCATTATTGAAGAGTAACTTTTCATGCCTCCATTTGTACAGAAACCTTTCTCGAAACAGCTTTCCATGCTTTGGAGTACTATTCTAATTCAAGTGCTCTCCGATAATAAACATCTTCATCTGCATGTTTGACAAAAATTTTTTTCATATCTCGTGCCTTGATTGCAAATGTCTCCGCTTTCCCCAATTACATAAAATGATAAGAATTGTATATTTCATCGTTGTAGAAATTAGGGCCCGCAGATAAGAATTTAAGAACCAAGACATCTTGCGGTATAATTGTCGGGTTAAGCATATAACAATCTTTAACTCCCTCTTTCACCCAGAAGGGTAGTGCACTAATCTTAGGGAAATTAGGAGAAGTCATAAATATCGAGTTAATAGCTCCAAAATTATACCAATATCGTATTTTAGTTGGTTCAGAATCTCCCAAATAATTTATTCTAGGATAAATCCTAGAAAAATCTAAATATCGATTTTCTATATTTTTAACAGAGTATAATTCTCTCATAATCTCACTGTGTCTACCTGATGGCGAAATATCCTTATTTTTCATAGGAATATCAGTAGGAATCTTCATCCTTTGAGGACGTAGAGAAATATCTTCTGATTTACCTTTATCTTTGCTTACCGGGTTTGAACATTCTTCAATATCCAGAATCTTGACCTTCTCTAATTCTATCTTTTTCAATAAGTTATCTGCAACTTCTTTGGCAATTGAATAGTTACCTATCTTTGCCATTATCGTGGCACATTCTGCCTTAAGTAGGCTTTCAATTTCTTCTGTGCTTTGATAGTGCGCAATCTCATTGATTTCAGTAACATTATGCTTTATCGACTGAATTTGAGCATCCATTTTATTAATCATATCTATGATCTTTTTCATGAGCTCCGCCATTTCTGATCAGAAAATCTTCTAAAACATTTTTGTCAGATTTAATAATTTCAATATCAAAGGAGTATTCGGATAATAACATCTGCCATCTAATATATCTCTTATACTCAGGTTTTGAAGGTCAATTATTCTGAATAAATGCCTTAACCTATGTATTATAAGTTCTTAATTTGAATTTCCTAGGTAGTAAAAAATAATAAAGCTCTTGACAACTTTTTATTACAGTTAAAAGTTCATTTTCATTTATATGATATCTAGTTTGAGTATCTAAAAATGTTCCAGAACAATATCTACATATGGCTTCTTGTGGAGAATATATTTTTAGAATTCCCCTCCATCCATATTCAGAAGCATCAGTTTCTAATATCAAATTATCACTATCTTTTGATAACTGTAATTTGGGCAAATCTTTACATTTTTTTTTTAACTCTTTTACTCTATCCTCTAAATATTTATTAAACTCAAATACTTTATCTTTCTTAAGTATCACTTGTAAGGGTTTTCTTAGACATGCTACGTTTTGAATAAAATCATAAGCGTAATTTAACATTCCAAGAAAGCTCTGTACTTGTTTTTTATCTTTCAGTCTATCTGGAAAGGTTCGTATTTTTTCAAGGATATGACTCTACAATTTTATTCCAGTTCCATCTACCTGCATCCCTAAAAACTCAATGATGGAGATCAAGGAGCATACATGGCATGGGGTAATTCATGGAAGCTACCAAATGAGGAGATGAGAAGATTCA
>JAOXNR010052261.1:0-17108 GCA_028571225.1 Parsonsia alboflavescens | reverse complement strand
ACTGTAGCAATTTGCCGTTACGGTAACGGAATTTTTGCTCCACTTAGTTGGCTGCATGAGCACTGTAGCAAAAATTCCGTTACCGTAACATTTGACGCGCGCATTAAGGCGCGCTCTAAAGCGCGTCTTAACAAATCCGTATATATATATATATATATATATATATATATAGATAAAACACAATTTTCTAACTTTAACTAAGCTTCAAGAATCATTAAGTGACAGATTCATTTTGTGAAGTACATGTAATTATGAATCTCATATAGCATTACTTAGGATGAAAGGTTATATAATTGAGTGCAATGTACTTGATGAAATGCCCCTGTGGAATTTGTTGAGATTTGCCATTTTTTTCTTCTTGATGCATTTGTGACAATGGCAGACAAGTTTGTTTTCATGGGGATTGCATTGGAGAAACAGTACTAAGTTAGTGTGCACTTTAGTTCCTTTCCTGGGGCAGTAGTTGATTGCAGAACTTAAATTTAAGTGTTGCAGAATTCAACTTCCAGAGTTGAAGATTTTTTCTAAAATCATTTTTTTGGCCAAGAAATATTAAGCTCTAATTAATAAACCTTATGGTAATATATGATTCCTATCTCACCGTAGTTTCCATGAAATATATGATGATTACTCTGATAATTAAATTAAATTTAAAAAAAAAAAAAAAGAAGAAAGAAAGCAAACTGGCAAATGGGAATTGGGAAAGAAAGAGTTTCACTGCTCTTTATGACTTTTGCCGCTGAAACAAAATAAATAATGAGGAAGCTCTCAGAGTAACTTTTCTGGTTAGTGTTGTCCAATCAAATTGCCTAAACAATCTAAATCTTTCAGATCAGATCTTAGAAGCTATATGTATTTATATGTAGCCATATTTGCTGTCCAAACTAGCAAACGGGACTCTGTGGTTCGGCTTCATTCACCAACCCCAAAAAACTTTTTTGCAGCAATGCTTAACTTGGATTACTGCTACTACTACTATAAATTGATTGCAAGAAAGGACTCATTGTTTTTGCAGTTTCTGTTATGAGAAATCAGAAGAACAATTTTGAAAATTTCAATGTCCCGAACTAGGAAAGGAAAAGAGGATGGCTTGAATCAAAACTCTCAAATGCCAAGAAAGAAAGGAGCCCTTATCGATCAACATTTTCTACCATGATAAATCGGGAGAATAGTTCAAATTTCCCATGTCTCCATATGGGAAAAGAAAATAGGAGAAGCATATAATTTTTCTTTAATTTTTTTCTCATAATTAATTTTTTATCTATAAAAATAAAAGGGTCCAATTAATTAATGAAAAGAAAATTAGGGCACTAGGAAGGGACTAGGTAAGTTCATTCTTGTCCCACAGAAGTTTGCATATGATAGTCATGTAACCAACATTCCTTGATCCAATTCATGGGATTGGAATAGTCTCTTGACTTTTTCACTCTTTGGGACCTTTCAAGTTACAACTACTTGAGTTGAAATTTTGACTGTTAAGTTCTAGCTATTTTTCATTTATTTGGACCAATAGTTATTAAACTTCCTATATATTAGATGTAAAAACTAGCTTGTCTTCATGGACAATTCTCGGCAATTACCTATTAGTTTGACTGAAAACTAGAAAAATTAGTACTACTTGCTACTAAAAAAAACTCAGGATATTCTATATCATTAAATAAAATAATACATATTATCTGATTTAGATAAAATACTTCTAGAATTTAGTACATCCTTTTAGAATTTTGTTAATAAAATATATTTGCAAAAGCATGCTTATATATTTAGTATAGAAGAAAGGTTATAAGATTCAGAATCCTAAAAAAATGTTTGAAGTAAAAAATATATGATTTTTTATTTCATGTTATTGTTTAAAACACTTGACTATATACATTTTTCTTCAATGCTTTAATTCAGAATTGACTATGTACATTTTATTCCAATTTAATACTTACTTGATTTCAGTGTATGTCTATTTTTAGATCTCTAACATCAATTGTAACACATCAACACATTTGAAAAGTTGTTTAACATATTTTTTTTGTGAAGTTTGATTTTTTTTAAATTATAATTATGCAATAACCTTAAAAGATTCAAATTGAAACTAGTGTTTGAGGATGTATAGATTGACTATATTTTAGATCATGTAATTATAAAAATATATTTTTAGACAAATTCATAATTTACTGAAAAGTATGTGATTTTTTTTTTTTTTCATAACTCTCATTGTAATAACCATTATACTCCCTCTATTATTAAACATACGTCACCGGCCATCGTTTTAAAAAAATCGAGATACCTTTTTTTTTCCTATAATGTCCCTCTAATCACCTTTTCACAAATTTGAACACCATTTCATAAGTATATCATTAAAGAGGTAATATGAAAAAAATACAATTAAAAAGTTAATTAACTAACGATAATGATTTATAATTAATAACAAGAATAATTAGTTATAATGATTTATATTTAGAGATGAAAGGAGTACCTGCCCTTCTTTTGGGGCATCTCAAATGTGCAACACACAAAGAGATCAATGACAATAGTATTGTACAACATTGGGAACTTACGTCATACTAAAAGAATAAATACATAATACTCATAATATATATATGTATATATATATATATATATGTATTTATATTTATATATAAAAGTTGAATTAGCAATGCACATGAAAACCTACATTAACAAGCTTGGATTAAGGGCAAAATGGCATGTGTTGTGGACGGGATATCTATGAAGAATGCCTGCACACGGGACCATAATTTAATAACATCAATTTGCAATTTATTAAATTTCGAATCACCTTGATTGTTTTCTCCTCCCCGCTCCCTGAACTCATATCTTAAATTTTGTAGTCGAGTCAAAACTTATTACTCCTTCGTCATTAAATATAAGTTATTCTAATTAATTTTTTATCATTAATTATAAATCATTGTTATTAATTAAATAAGTATTTAAAGATTTATATATATATATATATATATTACCCCCAATAATGAAATACTAATATCATGTTTAGATTTTTTAAAAGGATGATTAGAGAATATTTTATAAAATGAAAAAAAAAACTTAATTTTTACAAAATAACAACTGATAACTTATATTTAATTAAAAAAAAATAGTCTGAGTACAAAAAAAAAAATGGTTTCGACTCACATATTCCCCTTTCTTTATTATAAAAACTAAAAACAAAATAATAATTTTATTATTTTTTATGCAGCCTTCCTAATCACTATAAAAAAATAATAATAATAAATAAAATAAAATTTGAATAGGGGTGATTTACAACACACATGTGCATCCGGTTGGACAAAAGGATTTGTTTAATGGGGAGATTAGTACTAGTTGTTTTTTGTTTAATTTGGTTAAAGTTTGTGCTAAGCTTAGTCGTACTATCGAATTTTAAAAATGCTGACTGACACACATTGGGTGCCTCTCAAGACACAGGCAATTTTTGTCTATTTTCATGTATTTTGGATGTGTTCAGGTTTAGGCAGGCGAAGATCATAATTAATTAATAAAAAAGAGACCAAATCAAGGCTTTCTTTTAAATCTGAAAAGCTGATCGCTCTCAAATCTAAATGGGAGCATGTGTCTTGTATTGATTTTGGATTCTTCTCCAACCCGGACTCTTTTTAACACTAACATGGATCAGAACCGGGCTATATTCCCTCTTCACTATTTATAAATTATCTATCATCATTTTGTAAAAATTAATAAAATTTTTTTCTTAAATTACCTTTTATACAAGATTTAAAGGTAAAAGAGACAATACAAACATAGATAATATAAAAAAAACACAATTAAATATTTAATAAATTAACAATCACGCCTTAACTTAACAAAGTCATATCAAGAGTTGAAAAAAATCAAGATTTTTTATTTCAATACTTACTGCATGAATCTAAATTTCAATGCACGAGTTAAACTTTAAACTTGAGCTAATAAAAATGATCAACAAATTTACCTCTTTAACCTTTATCGATTAATTATGTCTAGGAGGAATACAATACTTCAAACTCACTCATATTAACATTAAAAATCCGAGCACAAAATTTCTAACCTTATCTTTTGCCAAATTAAAGTTCCTAAGTTCCAATCAAGAGAAGAAAAGAATAATATTCCATCATTTTCATGATGTGAATGGTCGAAACTAACCCTGTGGTAGGTGTGGTCCATGTACTCCCAACCCTTATCTTTTCTCTCATGATCGATCAGCCAGGGGTGGTCCAAGAAGCATATACCTAGAAACTCGATTCTTGAATCCTACTCATGTTACTGTTACAGAGTTCCATGGAAACATGACAACGTTAATTCACAAAAAATTAAAAGGTTCCCTTCAAAAGCCTGAAAGCCACACACGTGGCTCCCAAATGATAGCTACAGCTAAGATTGATAGAGGCTTTCCCCCCCCACCCTTTTCTTAATTCTTCTTTTCTTTTTTTTACACTTATATTCTGCAGATATTTTTTTATTTTCTTTTTGCCCACAAAAAAAAACCTTTTTTTTTTTTGTTAGGAGTTAATTGTTGATATGCTATGACTAAAAGGAGAAACATTTCTTGCTTTTTCAAGAACGACTTTTGGGATTATAATGTAAAATTATTGAATTAATATATTTAGGTAAGATAACAGTAGTTAGCATCGGGTCATAATATGGGCTGCATGTAGCTAGTATAGGTTTTCCTAGGTTGGAAGAAGTCAAAAGTCAACAAGTTATGATAGTGCATAGGAAAAGTAAGAAATTGACACTCGCATGAGAGACTTTGTCTTAAAGTTGGGTTTTCCATAATCTTTATTTCCTTTTTATCTTAAAAATTCAGTACTAGTATGTCTTAACAAATCAAGATGCTTTTTATTCATGATATAATTTAGGATCTTAGTTTACTGGATCCCACATGTTTGAAGCGAAGTATAATATGATTGTACATCCTTTTTTTTTAAGTCATTATAATCTCTTAACATATTATGGACAGTTATTATGATCCTTCAAAATATTATGGACAATCATTTTGATCCCAACTATCATTTTTTCTAACAAAAAACTCTTTGGAAATTGTCATTTTTCTTGTATGAGATAACTTTTCGGGGTAAAATTGTTCCTCTCATCCCTGCTACTCAAAATCCAACCAACTCAAGGGTTATGAATGAATTTTGATTGTTTAGTTAATTTATTTGGGTTTGTTAATCCAACTGTATCTAAATTTTTTTTTTTATAAATAAAAAAAAGTGAGTGGTTAGATTTTGAGCAATAATGATGATATTGACAATTTTTCCTATAAAATGTTGTCATATGCCGATAAATAATTAGTTACGACTAGTATTTTATTAAAAAATAATAATTGAGATCATTACAACTGTCCATAAAATATTGAGGAACCAAAATGATTAAAAAAAACTTATGAGATCATACCATAATTTGACCCAAACATGTGGGACCAATTAGGCAAAAAGCCCCAAAATTTACTTTTTTCACAATAAATAAATTGAATACAAAAATTTTTAAAATATCATAATTATTTGAGAATAATTACAAAATAATTTGATTTTAAAACAAAAAATAATAATAATAATCAATTTATTTTAGGGAGAAAAAGAACAGCCATTTAAAAAAAAAAACAAAAATACATAATTCGATAAATAAATTTGACTGGAAGCATTTCAAATAAATTGATTTAAAAAGTTTTTTTTAGTATTTTTTTCTCCTAATTTCCTCTTTCTTCGAATCATTGTTGCTCTTTGACCCAAAGTAACCAACACCTGGTATCTTTCGTGCATTGACAAACTACCGGACGGTGAAGATTGTTTAGGTCAGGCACTCACATGCATATTGATTGTTTTGTTAGAATTGATAACTATACCCATTGAATTCATCAATTACATTCTTTTATTTATTTATTTTACTCAGTAATTAATTCTGTTAATCAATTTCAAGAAAGAATATATAAATATATATATATATATATTTTCATGGTTTTTGGAGGGATTTTCATATTATAGGAACATTTAAATTTGAAATGAGTTAAAAAATATTTTTTCACCGAAGTGAGGGAGGAGACATGAAGGCTGGGATGAGGGGTCTATTACTACTAAAAATAGGAACCTGCCATGGAGTCCAATGTGGGCAGGGGCACTGCCCCTTCATTTTCTAATAGTAATAAGAAAAATAAAATAAGGAAATATGGGAATCTCAACACGTGGCCAGATCACATGGTGTGGTCATGGGTACTGACATCGTACTGTAATATTGATGCAGTGAGCAGAATTGGGAAGAGGAGGGAGGAGGGAGGAGGGAGGAGGGAGGAGGGAGGAGGCGAGGGTAGGTCAGTGCTCAGTGGTATGATATTGATACCCAGTGGAGCACTCACTCACTCACTCACTCCACGGCACTTCTGTGCTGTGCTCAGTCCGTTGGGCCGTCTTCGCCTTCTTCCATGCTGCAAACATCATATTCATCAACCTTTTTTATCCAAACAATCACAATTCACACACTATTAAAAATATGTAATTGTTTTATTATTATTGTTATATCGATTTCTCTCTCTTAAATTTTACCATTGAATTATTTATAATTCAGGATTCAATCTTTTGAAAGTTTTTTTTTTGGCATTTTTATTTTTAAATAATTTTTTATTGGATAGGTGGGTTCTTTTAGCTAGATTTTTCAAAAAAATAATAATCAAATTTTGAAGTCAATGATGATCTAATCAAAATAGAAAAAACATTATTATCATTACATTTTATTGGCATCATATAATTTTTCACCAAGTCAAAATGTCAATTTTGGGTGGAGAAAGTAATAAAATATTAGAGGACCTGTGAAGACTTAAATTGAGAAGGGAAAAAAAAAACTTATCATGTGTATTTTATATATGAGCTTTCATGTAAGTCGTGTATTCGACTCGATCTTCCCTTATACCCTAACTTTGAAAAATTATAAATTTTAGTAGAATAGTTGAAATGTATTTAAATAGATTCGGATACCGTTAGATTAGAAAAAACTTTATATATATATATACGGATTTGCTAAGATGCGCTCCATAGCGCGTCTTAATGCACACTTCAACCATTACCGTAATGAAATTTTTGCTCCGCTTGGTTAGCTGCATGAGCACTGTAGCAAAAATTCAATTACAATAACGGTTGGAGCGTACCTTAATAAAATCGTATATATATATATATATATATATATATATGTGTGTGCGCGCGCGGGCGCATGCTTTCAGAGTTAATTTAATATGAAAAAATTAATAAATATTTTTTATTTTGTTAAATTATGTTTGCTATTAAAGTAGTTATTAGTTAGTAGGAGTAATGAATTGGTTAATGTGATGTATAACTCTCTTACATCAAGAAAGTGAGTTAGTTAAATTTAAAATTAAAAAAAAAAATGCCTTACATGTTAAATATTTTAAAATAGAAATAGAATTAATTCGGAGAGGAGAGTATAGTAAATTTTTTTTTTTACCTAAATAAACACTCTTCATTTTCTATATCAAAAGAAAAGAAAAGTATTTAATTTTAAATCAGTAAATTAAAAGTCTATGGAGTATGGACACGTCATTTACAGGAAATTTTTTTTAAAAATCATAAAATTTTTCTTTTGACCTTTTTTCTTAAGGTAATCTACAAGCATATACCCCATGACAAAGTTGAGTCAGAAAAGGAATTGGGGAATATTTTTCTTTTCGTACACTATTTATATTTAGGAGTAATTGAATAAAAGTGAAAATGATGTGGGTGACAGAGAAAGGGCATACTATATAAATAAATAAATATATAAATTATTATTATCGTCGGGATTAATTCTTTAGCAGCTGCGGAACCAAGTGCACTAGTATTGAGGATTGAGGGAGAAAGCAGGGTGTTAAAATGGATAAGGTTTATAAGTGGTAACGGCGTTAATGTTATCGTAGCATCCGTTTTCCTCGTGTTTTCTGCCGTTTACCTTTTATAATCTTCTTGCTTGGACGGCGTTGTGACGGCTGGGTCATTTGGTCAATTGGTCTGCTTGGAGTGGGGGCAGCTTCTGACGTTGACAGAAAATCATTTTAAAAAAATACTTACCAAGAGAGAGAAAATAAAAAAATTTCAGTAACAACTACCAACTCTGGGGAAAAAATAAAGGCGGAAAAATAGGAAAATTTGAATGTGATCAATATCAACCCAAAAGATATTATCTATTTATTTCAATATTTTATGTTGAAAATATGCAATGTGGCAATATAAACCACTAGGTTTAATGGATTCGATTCCAAATGAAATTTTTTGAGAAAATATCATAATTCAAGGCAGAATATCGTTGACAAAAATAAATCAATAAAATTTGATTGTTAAATTTATGTGAAATTGAAATTTTAAATTCTTAAAAAATAAATGTTTATATTTTTTAAATAAATAATATTTTCAGTAAAGCAACCAATTTCCATTTTGGTATGTCAATGTCTGAATGTCTTTTTTTTTTTTTTATAAGGAAATTACATTTTCTACAACATTGCTGTAAACAAAATTTATTATTATTATTATTCTAATATGACCAAGAAAATCAATTTAACTTAATCTAGAATATCTCCGTTTAAGGACACCTGTGAATGGAGTGACTAATCGTGCAAACTATATATTTCGAGTTCAAATTCTATCAATATTCTCATAGATAAACGAAATATCACAACAATATCACTAAAAATAAAAGCAAAAACTTAATCTAGAATGTCTTTTTTCGTGATGTGTAGTTCATTGTTATTATAGAGGGGATTGGGCTTTACTATGACGACAGGAGGGGGGGAGTTTCATAAAAATAGAAAAAATTTATGCCCTAATTCACGTCCGAAATATATAAACTTAAAATTGTATGATAAAAAAAAAAATCAGAGGCCAATGGAATCTAACATTAATTTTCTATATAGATCTTTTTTTGCAGCATGATTTTGTCTTAAAAATAACTTTCCCATTTGTGCATCTTACCTTGCCTTAAATCCAAAAGAAAAACTCAAAGACTACTATGGTTTCATGCACTAAAAGGAGGATTGACGAGTTTAGTCCTCAAAATTTCAGATTTTTGTAATTTTGATCCTCTTTAGTTTTTTTTTTTTTTTAGTCCTTAAAACATTTTCAAGTTATGAAATAAGTTATTTTTATCATTTCTAACACAATACCAACCAAACTCTAGCAGAGTAAATTCTATATTTTAGTGGCAATAGTCCCAAAAGAGTTTTTTGTCTTTTTTAATTCTCAAAATATTTTCGAGTTGTGAATTTGATCATTTTAAATAGATTTTGGCAAGAAACTGATCAAGTAAAATAGCTTTTTGATTGTAGTTTTGGATGATTTTGCACTCATTTTGGAAAATAAAAATAAGTGAAAGGACAGAAAAGCTAACTATAACCACCAAACACAGAATTTACTTGGCTGGAGACCTGTTGGACTTGCACTGAAAATGATAAAAAGGACATATTCTACAATTCAAAAATGTTTTGGGAACCAAGTGAATAAAAAAACTTAAAGAGGACCAAAGCCACAATTTTGAAGACGAATCTCACCAATTTTAAACACTAAAATGGAAATTTTTGTCATCACAATAGTTTCATATGAATTTTGATGCTACGAAATTATTATTGAAATAAAAACATTATCTTATTTATAAGATAATGTTTAGCATTATCTTATTGACTTTACCATCACAAATTAGTTGCAAACAAAATAATATTTTTATTTTATACTAAACTATCATTATAAGATTCACAAAAATTTAATTCCATACTAAAATATCATATACACCAATTTATTTAAACTCACAAGTAAATTATCAAAAATAGTTTGCCTCCTTAGTTGGTTAGGACGAAAAGTGACAGAAGCAAAGAAAGGAAGTCAACATGGAGATGATTAATATTATGATGTTCAGGGATTGAACTTGTTCTCCAATTAGATTTTCTGCCCTCCCCTATCATTTTCAAAAGAATTCCTCAAACTGTTCACCTTCTTCCGTCATTATTTATAAGTATCCATTGTCACCGTCATTATTTATAAGTATCCATTGTCATTTTTATCAAAATTAAGATTATATATATTTTTTACTCTAAATGATTTTAATCAAATTAATAATAGTAATTATGAAAAAGAGAGAATCATGGATAACATGATAAAAAAATTAGTAAAATACATAATAAAATAACAATAATAACTTTTAACTAGTAATAAGAAAAATGAATTTAAATAACTTATAAATAGTGGCGATGGATTACTATAGAAAAAATATCAACATTTTTTTTCTTTTAAAAATAAAATACTCTCTCTTTGAACTTCATTTCTCCCTCATTCCTCCCCTTATGTGAACCGAAGAAAGTCATAGTGTGATTATTGGTTGATTAGAAGAAGAAAAGGATGGTTATTGTGACTAACAATCCCAACACATCCCGCTTTAGTATGACTTATGAGTACTATACAATTTTAGGCTATTGTGTTGTTCTCACCAACTGCCATAATAATGCTCAAATTAAGAACACTTGAAACAAACTTCACTTAAGCCTCAGAATCATTACCATATATGATCTGGTATTTCGGTCCAATTTATTACTAATTGATGATCAAAATATGGCATTATTTATATTCCAAAATGCCAATTAATTCATGCTTTACTATATCTGACCACATATGGTTACTATCTCATTAATCATACACCACCCTAATTAAGAACTTAGCTTTGAGGGGAGAACAGAATCTTCAAGATTGTTTTTTTTCCTTTGAGTTGTAATAATGTATGAAACATACTCCCTTACTCATATGCAAAAATTTATATATGCATCAACGGGTGTAGCTGAATGAATGTTTTGGAGGTGATACCTGCATACGCAGGTCGTGTAAAATAAATCAAGTAAATAAATTTTTTTAAAATTTGTATAAGTAAAAATAAGATATTCAATTATTAACTTAAAGAAATAGTTGAAAATATGTAACCTCCATTCTATTTTATTTTTTATTTTACAAATATTAAGATAATTGAAGCTTTAAAATTATGAGATATTAGAAGATCTAAAACTACTAAATGGTCTTGAAAAAATGTTATTATACACTCTTATCTGTTATCTCTCTCTCTTTTTTTCTTTTCCTTTTCTCCTCTTTGAAGAGAATAAAAAAGAATATTCTCTCTTTGGAGACAGTAAAGTGAATGGAAGGATAAATGTAAAGATCAAATATTTAAAATTCATATCCCACTGATACTTTGCTGGTTGAACCGATTTGTGCTGCCTCTTCTTAATTATCATACGGGCCAAGTAATGAAACTCACTTTGAATCAAGACGTGTATATCGTACTTATTGATATGGATCAAAAAAAAATTTCTCATATACTGTATCGGTATACAGTGAATAATACTTTTATGGGTACTCGTTTCGCTCTCGTTGATCATCGCGCCCTTCTTCACGAGCGTTTCTTTTTTACCTCTCTCTCTCTCTCCTTCCCCGTCCTCTTCTTATTTCGTACTCCCAACTATTATGATTGTCACTCCCCAATCACATAGAATATTTACCCCTCTCTGTCCATCTCGATATCCCCTACCACCAACACCTTCTGAGCCAAACTCAAAACTACAGAGCCCAACAAAGTTAGTGAAAAACCAAGCACCTTCCACCCAATCCCCAATGCCCAGATTCTTTCTTCTTGCAAGTCTTATCCCCCAAAAATCTTTGAAATAAAAAGAGGGATTTTCAAGAAACTGGAGAAACATTGAAATTCTCTTTGCACAGGGTGAGAAATCAAAAGAAAGAAATGAAGAGGGACCAGCCAAATACTACCCAGACTCAAGAGAGTTTTTCCGGCGGTACCGGAAGTTCGACGGCAAGTGGGAGCTGCTTTACCGTGGGAAGTTCTACTACTTCAGGGAAGGTGAAGATGTGGGAAGATATGGAACAGAAAGATGCTGGGGTTGATGAGCTTTTGGCTGTTTTGGGTTACAAGGTGAAGTCTTCAGATATGGCGGAGGTAGCCCAGAAGATTGAACAGCTTGAAGAATTTATGGGTAGTGTTCAACAAGATGGCTTATCGCATCTGTCTTCTGATGCTGTTCATTATAATCCTTCAGATCTTTCTTCTTGGCTTGAGTCTATGATTTTTGAACTCAACCCAGATGGTTCTTTACCTGATTCCACTGCTATTACGTCTCTGGATAATAGCAGTAGTACTAATACTAGCCAAAACAACCGTGGTTTGCCCAATGGAGCTTTGCTTTTTGACGATTCATCTTTTGATTCTGATCTTACTGCTATTCCGGGTAAGGCTGTTTATCCCCAAATTCAAGCACCGCCACCCGCGAGGTTGCAGCAGTCATCATCACCACAGCCACCGCCGCTTCAGCCGCCAAGTAAAAGAATGAAGCCCAATCCTCAAATAGGCGTTTGGGGACTTCCTAACGAGTCTGTCATCCCGACTTCCCGACCGCCTGATTCTTCAAGGTCGGTTGTGCTTGTTGATTCACAGGAAAATGGGATTAGACTTGTCCACGCTTTGATGGCCTGTGCCGAGGCCATTCAGCAAGATAATTTGAAGATTGCCGAGGCTTTGGTTAAGCAAATTGGGTTCTTAGCAGTTTCTCAAGTTGGGGCAATGCGGAAAGTGGCCACCTATTTTGCTGAAGCATTGGCCAGAAGAATTTACAGATTGTATCCAACCAACCCCTACGATTCTGCTTTCACTGACTTGCTTCAAATGCACTTCTACGAGACTTGTCCATACCTCAAATTCGCCCATTTTACCGCAAATCAGGCAATTCTGGAGGCTTTCGCAGACAAAAGTCGCGTACATGTGATCGATTTTAGTATGAAACAAGGTATGCAGTGGCCTGCTTTGCTTCAAGCCTTGGCTTGGAGGCAGGGTGGTCCGCCCAGTTTCAGATTAACAGGGATTGGACCACCTTCACATGATAACACTGATCATCTGCAAGAAGTAGGTTTGAAATTGGCTCAATTGGCAGAAACTGTTAATGTCGAATTCGAATATAGAGGTTTCTTTGCTAATTCTCTTGCTGATCTTGATGCATCCATGTTTAACATTCGCGAAGGCGAAACAGTTGCAGTTAACTCCATATTCGAGTTGCATCAATTGTTAGCTAGGCCAGGAGCCATTGACAAAGTTCTATCAGTTGTAAGAGAATTAAAGCCTGAAATATTGACTATCGTGGAGCAAGAAGCCAATCATAATGGACCAGTTTTCTTAGACCGTTTTACCGAATCATTGCATTATTATTCCACCCTTTTCGATTCGTTAGAAGGGTGTAACGGCGGCGGCGGAGTGGAAGATGGTCCCTCCGGCGGATCAGTGACTGATCAAGATAAGGTGATGTCTGAAGTTTATCTGGGAAGACAGATCTGTAATGTGGTGGCTTGTGAAGGAGCGGACCGAGTCGAAAGACATGAAACTCTGAGTCAGTGGCGAACTCGGTTAGACTCAGCTGGTTTCCAGCCAGTTCATCTGGGTTCCAACGCATTTAAGCAAGCTAGCATGTTACTGGCTTTGTTTGCAGGTGGAGATGGCTATAAGGTCGAAGAAAACAATGGCTGTCTGATGTTGGGCTGGCATACAAGGCCTCTAATTGCTACCTCTGCTTGGAAACTCCGCTAACTTACCGAGTTTCAATTACTCGGTGTGTGAGTTTAACTCAGTTTAGGGGTGGGGAATTCTGGATGTACCAAAATCAATTGCATAGTGGTTTCTGCTTAGCTGGGTGCCCTAGGAGGTGAGACCCACCACACTCCAGTGTGTCTCACCTTTTCTTTTATTATTATATTTTTTGCCAATCTTTCTTAGGTTTTTTAATTTTAATGTTTTTCTTTTATTGGGTGGCGGAATCATGTAATGCTCAGGGGGGTGAATCTCAAAAGGTTCAATCTGTATTTATAAATATAGCTTTTCCTAATAAAAAAGATAGGACTTTCTTTTTTTATATTTTTTTTATTAATTTATTATTATTATTTTTTGCCTAAAGATTATAGATTTTAGTTGTGATGTAGATGGAAAAAGTTGGATATTTTGTGGAATGAGCAGCATATCAAAGAACAAAGCATTCATGATTAAAACCTGTTTTCTTTTTCAACATAACCATTTAAACCCGAAATTAAATGTAAAATGTTCTCTAAAAATAGAGAATTGAAGTTTTTATCTCTTTTTACTTTTTAGTAAAATGTAATTTCATAGTCTAAAGAAGGTGAAATAGTAAAAAAAATATTTATTTTAAAAAGGTAAATATTTTGCATATAGATATTTTAAAACCAAAATACAGAGAATTAAGAAAGTTTTTTGTTTCTTTTGAGTAGAAGAGGAGAAATATAGTATTCTTTGTCCCTTTTTTAATTTTTATTTAAGAATGTTGTAATTTTATCTTTTGGTTAGGATTTGCAATTTAGTAAAATTAAAATATGAAGTAAGATTGAATCAAATTTACGACCTGCAATATCACTTAGCTTTATTCTTTCATTCAAAATTGAATGCTTTCAATTATTTAAGTAAGTCTTGTTTGTCATCTTACTTTTTAATCGAGTTGTTTAAATAATTAATTTACAATTTAAATAGAGATTTTGAATCTAATATTCCATTATTTTATTAATTATTATTCCCTTAATTGAGATTTTGACTCATAATATTATTTTTATTGATGTTATTTATTTTAAAATAATTCTCATGAATGAGAATTGATGAACTCGAGGGCAGTGGTACATTGATTGAAATAATCTTAGAATATCTTGACAACCTAAAACAATTGTAGTAGTAGAAGGACTACCAACATGCTACTATTGAAGGCCGTTGACTTAAACAAATCCCAACAATCAGTTAGCAATTTGTTTTACAATTACAAGATGGCCTCAAAGCATACTTACTCTGCAGGTAGTGCCTTTATTTTTATTTATTTATTTATTTTTGATAATTTCAAACCTTAAATTAACAAGTATTTAAATTTACGAGAAGCAGTCCTGCTAATCAAGATTAGAGACTTAGAGTACATGATTAGTACCGGTCCATGCTAATTTTTCTATCATTCCATGTCATCACCATTATTAATGATCGTTGAGTCGCTTCATGATAGTAACATTTAATACATAAAAATTTTTTGAATATTTTCAACTCGTCATTTTTCATTTCGTAAAAAACTCGAGATATCCCTATGATGGATCCTAAAACAATTTTTTAAAAATAAATAAATAAATTTGCCGTCCATTTGATTAAGTAGAAGTTACTCAAAACTTCTGCTCTTAAGCTTAATTATTATTATCATCATTGTTATTATTTAATTAATGCAAGGCCGTGTTTGGATGGTCTAACAGTGAAAATGGATGTATTCAGGATGATTGTGACCTTGCTCCCCCACCTCCAAGGCCCCTTTCTGAACCAAATTCAATGTTTCTGGGGCTTTCATAAAGAGCTGTTTTCAATGCAAGTCCTTTCTTTTCCTAAAAATAATCTATTGCTTGCCTTTTTTTCACATCAATTTTCTTTGAGACAACATTTATATGAATCATTTTGGTGACTCACCTCTTTTCTCTTTGGAAATAAGGCTTATCTTTTGAGAAGCTATGTTAATTAATGGGTTGACCTCTTCAAATGGGAGTAATTTTTAATTAATTAGAACTACATTTTCTCATATGAAAATATGGATTTTCATAGTTATGACGATAGGTTGCATTAGAAATTCATCGTAATTCCACGAAACTAAATATAAATCACTAATCGTTATTTTGTAAAAATTATGTAATTTTTTTTATCTTAAAATATCCTCTCATCACCTTTCAAAAACACCATTTCACTATACATCATTAGAGGGATAATATAGGAAAATAATATCATTAAATACTTAATTAAATAATGACTTATAATTAATGACAAAAAAATTAATTAAAATGACTTATTTTTAGTGATGGGGAGAGTAGTAATTTTCCAATGCAAACTTTCAAATATTTTCTAAATTTTTTAATAATCATGCCACCAAAATTTTCTAAGCGGGTCTTTTCTGTCCTTTCCAGAATATAAAATGAAATTAGAGAGAGAGAGAGAGAAAATTATATATAACGGCTTTTCTTGAAATTAAAATAAATAAATAAACAGATAAATATATATATATATATATATATATATATATTTATAGAGGGTAATGCTGTATAGTGGCACTATTAAATTTTTAACGATTAAAATTAACATTCAATATTTGAAAAAAATAAAATCTTCAATAAAAAAAATTACTTTTGGTAAATATATTTTGTATATTATACTCTAAAAGGAAAAACTAGACCTTAGGGATATTGGATCAAATTTATTATTATTTTTAAATAAATAAAAAAGTTAATCATTAACTTTGATCGTTAAAAATTTAACCGTACACTTTATTACATTTTCATGTATATAAATATAAATATAAATATATATATATATATATATTTATATATTTATACTCTGATGGCTATAAATACCTAGGCAAAAATAAAGAGAAGTTACTCATAATTTTCTTCCTTTTCTTTTGTTGGTATGAGAATGGAGTCTATTTAAAGGAAGATTCTCCATTATGCAAAAATGTCTTTTTATTGAATTCCTTGTCAAAACCCCCCTCTTGAGTTTTTATAGTAATAATTCAACCCTCTAGCTTAACCTTTTTTCCTTTATTACTTTTTCCTCTTTCACAAACCCCCTTTTTTTCCCCGCTTCTCACCGGAGCCTAATTAATTCAAGCTCAATTTTAGGATATCAATGAAGAAAAATAAAAAAAAATAAAAAATTGCCAATGTAATCACTCTAACTATGATCGCTCATTGAAAAGAGAACTTTTGTTGAGGTGGTGGTTGTGATCATCAGAGAGATCACAAGGTAAAGTGGCAATCGTGCATGGCTTGTACTCATGGGATGTTATTACAAACAATGAGAATATATATACATTTATATAAAACACACACACTGATGATCGGCTCTCAATCCCATCGGCAACACCACCACCGAATGAACCTCGACATAAAAGTTGCTTTAGTATTGTGAGTACTTTATTTTGTTTATTTCCAACAAATTATGGGATATATATATATATAGACATAAAAGTTGCTTTAGTATTGTGAGTACTTTATTTTGTTTATTTCCAACAAATTATGGGATATATA
>JAOXNR010052260.1:0-17113 GCA_028571225.1 Parsonsia alboflavescens | reverse complement strand
AGAGACCCTATTATATGAGTCTGTCTTAACTAACTAACTCCAAGTACCTAACATACAAGGCTATTGATCTCCATAATATGATCTCACCCATAGCATATCAAAGCATAGGGAACTAGTTTCGCCAGACCACCAACCCATACTTATGTCATGAGGACGTCTCCAGGAAGTAGCAATAGTGATATTTGTTCTCTCTTCTTTGATAGTACCTTTAGAGAACAATCACTGAATGGACCTGTTCTACACATACAAAATGTGTTAACACATAGTCCGGGAGCACTACCCAATGTCTACAGGTAAGTCACCCTACTTAAAGGAGACTAATGTGTCATGACCTTTGTTCAAAAGAACACCTAATTCCATTAATCGGCCAAGAACTAATTCATTATGATTTAAACTTCCAGTGATCCGTACCTTACTATGCTGAACGTCCCAAGACACAGATCACCTATTTAAATCAATTTGGACCTTATTGCATATTTTGCTAATATGTATAAAATTACTTATTAAGATTATAGTCATTTACACTTTTTTTCAGAAAATGATAGCCTTTTTGGGGCATAAAAATTCTATGATGTCATAAAAAAGCCAAAGGATTTCGAGTGGACTGAAGATTGTCAAACAGCTTTTGGAAGACTAAAAGAATTCCTAGGAAAACCTCTTTAGGTCTTCTCTCCGAGGCCAGGAGGAGAAATCATGATGAACCTTACCACAACAGAAAAAGCAGTCAGCTCGATGTTACTGGTTGAAAGGCTAAGCTTACAATTCCCATTTATAATGTAAGCCATTTGCTCCAAGGTCTCTAAATTAGATATTCAGACCTCGAAAAATTTTTGTACCTCATAGTCATTACCTCAAAGAAGTTAAAGCCATATTTTGAAGCTTACCCAATAAGAGTGTCAACCAATTTACCGCTAAAACAAGCTCTAGCAAAACCCGAGCTATCCAACAAAACAATAAAGTGGTCTCTCAAACTCTCAGGATGTCAAATTGAATTTGAGCCAAGGAAATAAATCAAAGCTCAAGCTCTCTCAGACTTCGTAGAAGAATGCACAAGAGCTCCACTAGAGTTCGTAGGCACTTGTGAAGATAACATTTGGACCATGTATATAGATGGCTCCACGGAAAAGGAAAATTCGGGTGCGAGAATTGTATTGATTAGCCCCGAGGGAGTGAGAATCCCTTACTCTGTGAAGTGCAACTTCTCGACCTCGAATAATGAATCCGAATATGAAACTCTCTTAGCATGTCTAAGACTTATAAGAGCTCTAAAAGTACAAAAATTGTACGTTAAAACTAACTCAAAAGTTATAGCCAGCCAAGTTCCTGGAGAATATGAAGCTAGAGAAGACAACATGATCAAGTATCTCAAAAGAGTAAGGGATATCACATCTAAACTTGAGCATTTCCTCATCAAGCAACTACCTAGAGTGCAAAATCCAGAGGCAAACATGCTATCTAAAGTCTACCGAGAGATAGCCGGACAAATGCAAAGCTACTGGTGGAACAATTATACTCTCCTAGCATAAACCAAGACAAGAGCTTGGTTATAGAGGATCAGGCAGATTGGAGATATCCAATCTACAAATTCCTCAAGAATGGAAACCTTCCGCAAGATCCCAAAGAAGCTCAACAAGTACGAAGATGGTCACCTCACTACATCTTGATAGGAGATGACGAGGTATACAGAAGGTCATATACCTAGCCATTACTCAAATGCTTAAGCCAGGGAGAGGGACAGTATGTCATCAAAGAGGTGCATAAAGGAATAAATGGATTGCACATAGAAGCAAAAACCCTCACCAAGAAAATACTAAGGACGAGATACTATTAGCCCTCAAAGGTTTCAGACATTGAGAAAGCTATACAGAAATGCACAAGCTGCCAACTACATGGAAACAAATCACATGTGCTGCCAACAAAGTATCAATCCATTAACACATCGGTACCTTTTGATATCTAGGGCATTGACATTGTAGGACCCTTCCCGAAAGGAGTGGGGGGGGGGGGTGTTCAGTTCCTAATTGTTGCCATGGAGTACTTCACCAGATGGGTTGAAGCTGAGCTAATGGTAATAATTTCATCGCCAAAAGTTCAGTCATTTGTATGGAGGAACATCGTATGCAGGTTTGGGATCCCCCGAGCCATAATTTCAAACAATGGATGGCAATTCATTGGTGACCGTTCAAAACTTTTTGCTAAAATTTTTACATTGAACAGAGGCTGACCTTTGTAGCTCATCCCCAAACTAATGCACTAGCTGAGGTCACAAACAGAACTATTCTGGAGGGACTCAAGAAAAGACTCCGAGCTCGAGAAAGAAGGTCGTAAACCTACTTGGTCAGTTGAAATTCCAAGCATTTTATCGGCATACATAACAACACCTAGAAAAGCTATGGGAGAAACACTATTCAGCCTATGCTTTGGTATGGAGATAGTAATGCTAATAGAGGTCGGAATGAAGTCTTTAAGACTGAAAAAATATGATTCAATCTTAAACGAGGGGGAGAGAAAGGCAGACCTCGACCATCTCAAAGAGGTCAGAAACAAAGCAATAGAGGCTAATAGAATCTACAAAAAGCAAGTCACAAATTTTTTCAATAAAAGAGTAAAGGAAAAGAGCTTCACAGCTAGAGAGATGGTCCTCAAGAGGTCAGATATGGTTTAACAAAGAGAACTGACCAAGCTACAAGAAAGCTGTGGAAGACCCCAAGAAGTCCACAAAGGAGGGAGCTACAAGCTGCTGATCTCAAAGGAAGACAACTCCTAAGACCTTGGAACGCTTGCCCACCCAAAGAAATTCTATGCCTAAAGTTGTAGGCATTACAGACCTCGCAGACTTAAAAAGACCTAGCTGAAAGGCAAGATGACCTCAACGGCCTCTTCAGTTTTTGTTTGAACAAGGCATAAATGAAAGATAAGTGTTTCAGAGCTTATTAAAACCTTGTTTCATATTATTTGCCCTATGTTTTGTTTCGTATTATTTGCCTTGAGTTTTAAAAGTTATGCACAAAAGTATTAAGGCAATAACAAGGTTCTTAAGGAAAAATTCAAGTTGATATAAAAGAAAAAAGAGAGGCCAAAGACAGACCTCAGGCCAGGATGTTCAGTACAATGCAGAAATCTAAAGGGTTGAATATTCAAAGCATCAAAGAAGAAAGACTGAAAAAATCCTATTATACTACAAAAATGGAGTCTTCTTCTTTCTTGCCACCTTTTGAAGTCTTCAGCTACTTCCTGGGTTGACGGTGGATAAAGGGCACATTATCTTCATCATCCTCATCCTCATCCTCCTCTAGAATAACTATTGGGCCAGAGCTACTCTGAGGGACCTTCTCTTCAACAATTGCCTTTGTCCCAGCAGCATTTGGGGGACCTACAAAATAAACCAGTAGCATGGTCAGATGGAAGTTTACCTGAAGGATGGACAAATAACCTGTAAAAGGTCAAGTACTTTTTCCAGAATGAGTATGTAGAAGATGAGAAAGGTACTAAGGAATTAGACCTCCACGGTTAGGCATGGTCATACTTTCAGGAAGTGCATATGCCTTGGGGTCTATATCCAGGACCTCCCTTTCAATGACCTCAACCTTCAGAGCAGCTTCTACAATTTCTTTCCCTTTCCCTGAGGGGCCTTCATCAGCTTGGTTATCTTGGGCCAAAAACTCTGTTGCTACGACCTAGTCCTGTGAAGCTGGATCCAGACTTTCTTACTCCCAGGGAAGAGGAGAAATCAGCTTCGAATGATAGAGTTGAGTATCAAACTCAGGATCAGTTTTCATCCCTGGGTTGTGCTCACAAAGTTTATCCACAGCCTCTAGGTATAGCCCTATTATCAGCAAAGACTCAATGTACTTTTGAAAGGCGGGGGTCCCCTCAAGCTTCTCCATTGAGAGGTTTCCAGACGCATCACAAAGGCCTTGAAGTTCCACCAGTTTGGCCTCAAGCTCCAAAACACACGCTACTTGCTGGACACCGAGATCGATCAGCTCCCCATTCTTCTTGTCAACCTCCTTCAAAGCCTTAGACATTGCTTGGCTATCAGCTCTAGCACCCTCAATTTCCTTCTTGCACACTTGCAAAAGGTTAAAATACTCGTCAAAAAAGGCTTGGGCCGGATCAGCAAATTCCTCAAGCTCAGCGTTTTCTTTTTCCAAACGAGCCTTTGTACCCTGAAGCTCAGAGATCAATGAGGCGAATTCCTGGTCCTTCTTTGTTTTCTCGACCTATCTCCTTAGGTGCTAGCCAAGAAAAAAGGATAAAGACGTAAAAAATCAGGCTCAAAGTGAAACAGAATCAATTACAAATTAATAGAAGGTCACATGGACTTATTGCAGTGTGGGGGGAGGCAGTGAACTTATCAAGCTCCTCGTTAGTCTGTTGCCGGCATATTTCCCTATCAACTAAAGAAGTGCACTCCATCAGAAAAGACTGGGAGTGGGGCCATTGGAGTAGAGAATCAGAGGACTCCATAGCAAGGTCAGGAACCCATCTCGTAGTTCCTTCAATAGAATGGATGGCCAGGGAAGCACTGCCCAAGCTCTTCAAAGTGGCAGCGATCTTCTCAGTGGCACAACTCGGGAAAGCTGGCTTGGACCCCGAGGTCACTGGAGCCTTCCCTTTCCCAGAGGAGCTCGACAAAACCTTCTTGGCTGGCTGAGAAGAAGTGGAAGAAGAGGAGGTTGAATCTTTATGGGCTTTTCTGAGGGCTTCATCCCAGCGACCACCAGGCTCATTTTGAGGCTGTCCGAGTCCTCTAGGCCACCGCCTGTTTCCCCCTAGCTTGGGGAACAGGAATGTTAGCAACTGGAGCTGGAGTAGCGGCAGCAGAAGAGGCACCGGCTGTGCCCCTAGCCCCACTAGTAAGAGCTTGGGAAGGAGCAGACTCGAAGATCCAAGAGGTGGTCCTCATTGCAGTCAAGATAACGGGAAAGCTCCCTACTGAAAAGGGATATCCCCATAGCAACCCTGACCGAAGGGAGGTCGTGCTTTGCTGGGCTCCTTAGTCCAGCAGGGCGAAGGAAGGTTTCAAGCCAGACTGTGGAAGTACACCAGACCTTGACTCTATCAGAATTGGTCAAGTTAATCAGGAGGTCCCTATGCTTCAACTGCTTATTGGACAAGATAGGAAGCTCATTGAAGAAGGAGCAATTCAGGTTCCAATTCGAGTAGGGTTCAGACCGAACTAAATGTATTGGGAGACAAGCAAAGAAGAAGAGGTCTTTCCATTCCCCTACCGAGGACTGAAAAGGCCTAACCAATTTGTACCTAGGGTTGAATTGGAGTTACCCTTTGGACTCATTTTTAGCAGTTGAGGAGACCCCTAGTTTATAGAAGCTCCTAAAGAGCTCCAAAGAAACTGGAACTCTGAAATGATGTCATTGCGACCACCAGCTAAAGGGAAATTCCAACGAGTTGAGCTAAGGGGAAATCCCAGAAGTAGGCCATGTCAAGGAACAGATGGTGTAGGAAAGGAAGAAGAATACCTCCCTTGAGGCTGGAAAGACAAAGGACTATGCGTCCATTACGTTTACTATAGGGCCACTCATCCCCCTCAGTAATGACTATCTCGCCTTTCTCTAGCCCCCTCTTGTCAAAAATATCAGTTGGGTCTAGAGAATAAGACACGGAATAGGCTTCTATTTCAAAAAGCTTGTAAGTTTGGCTTTTGACAGAAAGGGCCTTGATAGAAATCGGGGGAGTAAAAAACCCCATTCTCCAAATCAGCAGGAGAAGGGGAGGGAGCTACCTCTCCGCGAGTGAAGGGAAGGAGTGTTAGATGCAGAAGACAGAAAACTCACTCGGTAAAATCCTTGAAGGTAAGAAGGGAAGCTGTCTTGAGTTACTGGTTGCTCGAGCAAAAGGAAGGGAAGAAGTTCAAAGCAGAAAGCTCTATAAATTTGAAGTTCTTGCAAGCAGTGAGAAAGTTTAGGTAAATCCTAAAATTTGAAGATTTCTAATTTATATGTAATAAATAGTCTCTTGGGCTTCTAAATGGAAAGAGCTTCCAAATCAGGAACAGGTCAATCCTTCCAAAATCGAAATCGGGCGACCTTCCAAAACCAAAATGGGGCTACTTTCCAAATTTAAATAGGTTAGTCTTTCAAAACTGGATAGGTCAACTTTCCCAAAACTGAAGACTCACAACTCCTCCAAAAATAGCCGTTACAAAGAGAAACAGCACGACCCTTCAGGGGTCGTGACTTTAAGACGGTAATTTAGGCACCATGACCTCTGAGTTCCCTATGGTAATGTTAGGAGAGACGGGTATGACCCGGACAAGTCAACATAAATGGGAATGACACGGACGGAAGTCAATCCAAATGGGCTCAAAGCTCCAAACCCTCAATACTTGAAAGTCAGACTCACAAAGTCAACAAGGATAGGTGGGCAACGACCTGCTACCACCGACCTCCTAAATGAGCTCAAGAGAGGTCTCATCAGACCACGACCTTCAATCTGGTAGGTTCCAATCCATCTCATACATCTCCCATGCCACGACCAACGGTACACAACTCCTAGCAACCCCCATGAGCCTACAATCAACCTCCCAGAAGAGATAATTGAGACCCTCGACGTCTACGGGCAGGTCATAAAGTTGGTCTAGAAGTCGGTTAAAAAGCTCGTAGCTCTCGATAGGGACATGAATGGCAAGATATCCAAACCAAGGGGAACTCCACGATTCTAGGAGTAATTGAAGGGATGCGGTGTAATTGCACAATTATCCAAATTGCCTACTGTCATATAACAAAGGAGTCCCAATCAAAGAGGTAATTGATTTCATCTCAATATATAAGCAAATGATAAACAGTCTTACTCTTAGAATACTATCTTGGGCTTCGGAGTTCTTTCCTGGGCAATAGCCCACTCCAGTGACTAGTTTACTTTCTTCTTAGGTTGTCATGCTTTCAATCATTGCGTCACTAACATTTTTTTTCCTTTCTCAATAGTTGCGGAGTTTCAATTATCATGGGTGAACAGTTCCAATCTTACCAAATAACTTAAGTTTCTGAAATTGATTATGTGGTTTACAAACCAAAAGAAAAGAAAAGAAAAGAAAAGGTTCAATGAAATATGCTAAATTGGAAAAGAGGTTAATGGGTTGCTTTGAAGGATTCGGCTCCGATTTGGGCTTCAATTCCTGTAGGTCCGTAGTAACCTTGAGAATTGAGGGTGCTGTAAAGTAGCCATTAAATGGAACAAGAATTTGTGAGGGAAAGTTTGATAGGCGGACAGTTGCCTGTTAATGAAGAAGGAACGGTAAGATATTGTAGGACGATGGTGTGAATAGTGAAGTTTCACTTTTGCCTCCATTGATTAAAAATGATAATAATACAATATATTTTTCCGGTAAAAATGATTGGAATTTTTACTTTTCAGTGAAAAGGATCTAGAAGATTAGCTGGTAAAAAGTAAGAAGACTCCCAATGATAAAAAAAAACAAAAAAAAAAAAAAAAATTCAGACAAGATTAAGAAATAAAAATTATAGGACTAAAACGGTGATTTTGCCTTACAAAAAAAAAAAAAAAAACTATCTATAACTTATAATTAGAGATTAAGAGAGTAACTTTATCTTTAAAATTTGTAAAATGACAGATGTGTAGAATTTTATTTTGATCTCCCATTTTAATGTTGTTGCAGCATCTCAGCTGGAGGAGCCCAGTTCCAGGACTGGATCCACTCAGGTTTATGAATCTACCGATTCCACTTCATGTTCCAATCCCAGAAATTATGGTGCAATTTCAGGTGAATTTGATAAAAACTCACTCTTCATTGGGATACATTCGGAATACACCAGAGGAACTCGAGGATTCGGATCTTTCAGAGCTTCAACCACATTACCCAACTCATCAATTCTTCTCAGTTGGTCCATTCCACAAAATGATTTCACCCAAATCAACTTCTTTAATGGAGGAAGACAAGAACTGTTTGGAATGGCTGGATAAAGCAATCTCCAAACTCTGTTGTTTACATTAGCTTAGGCAGCCTGGCAGTGTTGGATGGTTAGGATCTAATTGAGATGGCTTGGGGACTTGCCAACAGTGAGCAACCCCTTCTTGTGGTGATTAGGCCTGGTTCAATCAAGGGTTCAAAATGGACAGAGAATTTGCCTGAAGGTTTTGAAGCGAAAGTTGGGGAGAGGGGTAGAATAGTAAATTGGGAACCTCACAGGAAGGTATTGGCACATTCTGGTGTGGGTGCATTCTGGATGGAATTCAACATTGGAAGGAATTGGCGAAGGGCTTCCAATAATATGCACGCCTTGTTTTGCTGAACAATGGGTAAATGCTAGGTACCTAAGTGATATGTGGAAGATGGGCATATTGTTGGTGAAAGCGGCAGATAGAGAAACTATTGAGAAATCTGTTAGGAAAGTTATGGTGGAAGAAGAAGGAATGCAGAGGAATGAGAAAGAATGCCCTGAATTTGAAGGAAAAACTTGGTGCTAGTGTCAATGAAGGGGGCAGTTCTTGCTAGTCATGGATAACTCGGCAGAATTCATTTGGTCCTTATTAGGGAACAAGTGACTGGCCCTCAGTATTACTGATAGGAGTGGCAAATTTTACTTTACGTGTTTCATGTAACATTTTCTCTTATTCTACCAAAAACAATGCTCCAATATCCCAAGTCTCAAAAGTTGAACATTTTATCCAAAAGAGGTAAATTAAGGTATAAGGTATTCACATTTTAAATTAAATATAAAAATTTTTAAGATAAAAGACAAGAATATAAGTAATCTTTTATATTTTACGAATGTTATCTTTCGTACGTACATAAAATTTGTGCCAGGATATTCAAGGAAATTGAAAGAACTCAATAAATAAAAACACTTGCAGAAGGAGCAAAGAATAGAAAACTTTGCCATGTAAGTGAAGAACAACATGCCCTAATAGTAGCCTTTTTATAGGCTGATGGGGTGGTGGCTCATACGGCATTCGGGGGGTTTTTACTTACCAAAGACAAGAAAAGAGGCGAAGATATCAGTTGTGTAATCGATGAGAAGTTGAACTTAGAATGTTTTACTTTTACTTACCAAAGGAAGGAATGTTTAAAAGTTCAGAGATTGCCATTTTCATTTTAGTGACCGTCGGTGGTCTATTCTATCACTCACGGGCTTTAGACCTTCAAAAGCCCCCAGTTCTATTAATGTCTCCCATTTTTCATACAACTTTCTTTTGCATTACCCACGCACTACTGCCCACGAATATGAACAACACTTTCAGATAAGGAAATTTATATAAAAATCTAATTATTTTTTAAAATGAGATATTCAATTCTGCATATCCCAAAATAAGAATAGGGACATGGAAGTAGTGCATGTTTTAATTGTCAGGAAATAGAGGAGTTTCATAACTGTCATGGCAGGAAGTGTTCCTGAACCAAGTTTTCAGGCTCCAAAAATGGGGCATCGACTAGAATGTTCATTGTGTCAAACAAAGAAGTGGGAATCAATACGAATTGCATTGAACCGAGTGTTCCGAATCCTGCAATTTTTAGTACACAAATTGTAACAGGAAGTCAAGAGCGAGGCCCAAAGGACATAAGTGTTTTTATCCAAAATTTGTGAATGACAACAGACCACTGCAAAATAATATAGCAGGGCATGGGAACGGTAAAGTTGAAGCTACAATATTTGTAACAAGAGAGATGAAGAAGTCCATGGAATTATGCATATCACACCTGAGGCAGTGGGTACAAAATAGAAAAATTCCCAATAAAGTTCCAAAAGCAGATATATTCCTTAGAAATAGAAGAAACAAAGAAGAGAGCAACCAAACAAATTATCACAAAAAGAAGAGAGCAACCAAAATCCCATTTAAGATCACCACTTGTGCATTGAAACTGCCAGCAAAAGGGAGTCTTTTACATCCCAACTAGAAATGTATGCAGTTCGCTCCCAAGTAGTACTGATGCATCTCACAGAACTATCCGTCCAAAATAGAAATCGCAGCAGGCAGAGACAAGTGAATCCAAGTAAGAAAGTGGAGATCAATGACAGCCATAATCATCATGCTTCTCTCAGCCATAATCTCCCCAGCACTATACATATATAATTCTATTGTAACATATAATTTTTATGTCATGCTTCAAATATTATTCAAAAGAAAAAATTGTCAAAAGGTGAAATAGGCCTAGATCCATATGGTTGAAGTTCTTTGGTCTTTGAAATAATTAATGGTACTATATACTACATGCTTTTGTTCTTAGACAGATATCTTAAAGAAAAGAAAATTCAATCAATTAAATGAACAGATTATTTTTTTCTCACAACATAATGAATATGCAAATTGGAATTTTCTTTCATAACAAAGGCCGTCTTCAGTGCAACTCTTCTTTCTTCCACTCACACAGCTGCCTGTCAAAAGCTATTGCAAAGGCAAACTGACACTTGAATGAATAATGTTGGCAATTTAGAAGCAACACATTATGTCAGCTCTTCAAGACCAAGCTTTGATAACATTTTCAGCATTCCCAATTAGCAAATCTCTTCAGCAAAAGTGATATCAAAGATAGTTTGAACTGTAAAATAACAGTAATAACAATTGAGGCCAAAGAGATGATTTGATAAAATCACAAGATACCTTTTCTGAAATGACTTTAAACCTCCAAGAATATCGGTAGTGAAATCAGATTAATTCCCATATCAGAATCATTTTATTACTAACCTTCTTCTCGAATGATGTTAGGTTGATCAACTAAAAGCTGCTGAAAAGCATCTAAATGATCACTACCACTGCAAGAAACCCGGCCATATCACAGCGAAACAATAATTGAAGAAATTGTATCCAGTAACAAAATAAAATGAGACACCCAGAGAAATCATAAAATGGATTAGAAAAGAAAAGTGCAGTTCAAACATCTCATTTATATTCAAACATATGAATGGGATAAACGCAAGACATATTCACAATTTTGAACTTCTAGGTGATTTATGAAACAGGTAATCTAGCAATGATATAGTGCACATCTTATGTAAGCAATTTGAAGGGAAAGTTCCTGTTTCACTTTTCTAAAATGGTTAACTCCAAATTGGCAGTGGCATGCCACAATTTAGCATTTGACTACACCAAAAATTTAAGGAAAAGTTCCAGCCACAAATAATACAAGCTATGACCATTATCTTCTATTGTATACCAAAGACTGGAATATATCCTTCATTGTATATGGCTCAACTCAAAGCTTTATTATCCTGACCACTCAAGGCTTTTACAAGCACTATTAATCTACATTGGATGTCTCTCAAAATGCAAACTCACTTCAAAGACAGAAAGGGAAAGAAAAAAAAAAGATAAATAAAGAAAGCACTTTGATCATTTCCTTAGAATTCAATAGCAGATGTAAAAATATTGGTAAGTAAGGAGAAAAGCCAGATCCCCTCAATTTCTTTTCAGCATACCTCTTTTTCAAGGCAACTGCCGCGAGAGCTGATACCACAGATAATTTGAGATGGTACCTAATATACACGTGAATCAACCACATATGACTGAAAAATTCAAACTGCAGTAACAAATGATGAAAAATCAAACATATTCAACAATGAATAACTTCTTTGGTACTAAGCACAAAAAACTAAAATGAAGTAACAAGAGAAAGACTTTGGGCCATATATAATGTATGTCAAATTATTAAAATATCAACACATTAGATAAGGCCCTTGTCAATGTTTCTAAGTTGCAGTGCTGATTATCATATTGCTAACAAATTCATGAAACAAGTTAAGTTTTCTTGCCTACGCAATCATAAACATGATTGGCAATTGTACAAGGATTAGACCATCTTTCATTGCTGTAATTTGAAGGAGAAAAAAGAGTGATGTCACACCAACAAAGTAGTTTAGAAACCAGATAAACTTCTCTATGTTTATAATCTATATAACTAACAGATGTCAAAACAATGCTCACACTTCTTCAAGGACTTAATAGAAAAAGGTATAGAGGCAAATCATACTCTGAATGGTGCATCTCATAGATAAGCCTAAGACCATCCAAGCAAACAGAAAGGCTTGGTTTAACTCCAACTCTTTGTTTTAGCTGTTTTGCTATTGGCGCAGCAGAACCACCCTTAACCAATTGTCTACCATCACGGGAAATCTTCTCAAGTGATAAAACAATGCGATGAAAACCATCCCTATAGACAGAATGACAAGAAGAAAAGTTTCAGAGGAAAGGATCCAAGTAATCTGCAAAAAGGAAAAGTAATCCATCATAACTAAAGGGAGGCAAGGCAAACATTCTATATCAGAAGCAAAACGTTACGAGGAAGAGCCTAACAAGTTTTCATTACTGAACATCTCAAATACACAACTTTTCCACTCAGTATCTGCTAACATATCAAACATTAAAGACCATCTTCAATATGTGAACAGTTAATAGCCCTTATTCAGCTTCTGTTATATGTCACCGAGTAAAATGCACAATCACACGCACAAAAATAATGTAAAACATGATATTACATCTAAACCAAATCATTTCAAGATATAATAGAAACAGGAAGATGAAAAATGTAAAATCCCCATAAAACTATGAGATTGAACAGATAAAGCTGCTAAAAATCAAGAGAAAATATGTTAAAAGATATTCTTACATAGTCCTATTCATAGACAGTAAGATGGTTTGTAGAGACTCCATTTGTTTCATCAAGACAGCATCTTTGATGCCCTTAACACGTTCCAAAGTATTGAAATTTTTGGAATCTTGAATCAACTGAAATGAAAAAATAATATCAATTTTAAAATAACCTAAGGCAGCAAAGACAGCTCCATAGAAGAAAATGTTATGATGTCAAAAAGACCTGCAACCTCCGAATGATAGCAAAAGCACCAATGAATTGGGAAAGCAACTGAGATTGAAACTCTTCCCATTGATCCATCTCTTCCTTCACCCTCCTCAATCTTTGCTGAAACTTTTTAACCATTGCCTCCATCTCTTCCAATCATCACTTTATGATCTAACAAATTAGGGTTTCATAAAATTCTGATCTAAATTGCAAAAGCTCAACCTCAAAGCATTGTGAATGGCAAAAAGAAATATTATAAGACAATTTGAGAAGCCCTCACTAAACTATGATCTTATACACCAAAATTCACAAACATATTACTTCATTTCCCAAAGTTACCTCCTCTAAGCAGGAGATTTGCATCATGACATGTATGGCTTGCATATCCATTTAATTATGCAATACCTAAAATCTATGCTATTCAGTTATTGCACGCTAATTAAATAATTTGAAGGTACTACGAGAAAAGTTAGCTATTTAAAAGCAAACTAACAATTGCCAAGACAGTTATTGGCAACTGAGAGAATTGTCTATCAAAATTCGAAAGTAACAAAATACTGTGAACTGATTAACAAGAAGTGTTATGACAGTTATTCTTCATAGGCAATATTCCCTCCATTCCAAAATATAAATTGAAAACCACCGTTTCACACATATTAAGAATCTTTAATGCACTTATGTTATGTCTAGAATAGCCAATATCTCTCTCATTTATAACTACAATTCTATCTCTTTACTGGTATTAAATGAAGAGTAAGTTTAAAAAAATCAAGATAACTATAAAATGATACATGATTTAGGAGAGAAAACGGTGCTCACAACTTATATATTGGAAGTAGGGACAAGGGAGTATTCTTTTTTATATAGCCACCACAGAGGAAAACCTCACTGAATTTTAAAGAATCACCACCTAGGCTGTGAACTTCACTTCTAATCCAACGACAGATATCTACATGATTGGACAAAACAGAAATTTGAAAGATGCAATTTGACCAACAATTAACAAATAGAAAATGACAGGACAATAAAGTAATTGTGAAATTCAATTAAGATATCCAAAAACAGTAAAGAAACATTAGCCAATTTTCAAATCAACTGAAAAAACCTAAAGCTATCCCAACTGAATTGACAGAAGAAAACCTACTGTGTTCTGAAAATTGACCAGACGAATTTCTTAAACTCTCAGGGATAGGTCACCAGTCAGTGCCAGGAACAAGGTTCGTGGCAGGGCACAGGCTCGTATCTCTTATAGACAATAAATTTGAGTACACAGGTATGTTTATTAAAATAAAACCAATTAATGAATCCAATTCTAAATTTAGTACTCCCTCCATCCGGAAGTACATTTTGACTTCAAACAAAAATTAATAAGTGTTTTTTCGTTTAATAATAAGTTAAAAATATCTTTTTAAGTAAGTTAATAGTGAGATCATAAGTTAATGGGATAAAATTCCTTAAATTAAGGAATTTGTGGACGCAATTCCTATTAAGTAAATGAGGGTGTTAGTGGAATTTTAAGTTAAAAATATATCCATTTTAGAAAAATGGACATCTAATTGCTAACATTCTAGGAATAGAGACATTCAATTTAGAACTAGTGGCTTAATTAAAAAAAAAAAAATCTAAAAAATTAATCTAGCAGCTGAAAATTTCAATTCTGAAATTGATTTTTATATACACATTACCTTTTTATCTTTTAAAACTAATCTCTTCAATTCTCTAATTTCTTAGCTGCATTCATTTTCCTCCACCAATCACCATTTATTTAGTCATGTCATTATGGTTACTCTATAGAAATGTTTTCAAAATCAAACTAAACCTACCCTAAACATGACCAGTTGAGAAAAGCATCCAAATGCAAGTGAAGAACTATAAGTCTAAATTTCATTCATAATCTCAAAATAAATAGTAGAGGAACCTACCCCAAATAATAATAAATTTCTGAGAGTAATAAAGAATCCAATATACAGTAAACTAGCATTAAAGTTAGCCAGAAAATGACAGAAAAGAAAATGACAGAAAAAAGAGGAACCATTATTCATTAAATAATTGTGCATTTTGCACTAAACTTTCCTTTCTTATGTAGAATTTATTATCGTTCAGCTTTGCAGAATTATATGAATTTCTGGTATTACTTAAGTTTACCTAATGAAAAACAATGATAAATTGAACATTATTAAATTTAAAATTCAAGCAGGACTGCATAAGGGAATCTAAATAAGGACAGATTAGGAAACAATCAATCACATCTCAGCATCTATTCGAGGAAAACAGAACTCTGTACTAATTGTTTAAGAATGGATCTAGGACAGATTTGTACAATAGAAATAGACACTTGAATTTTAAATTCCAAATTTTCATAAACACTGATTACGGATTCTTGACAGCTATACAGAAGGGATCCCCAAATCTTTCATAAACCCCATGGCTTTAAGAAGAACAATCCTAATAATGGTACCTTTTTCTCTTTAACCTACAAAGAAATCCATGGATGACACACTAATCACCTTTATCTCAGCTAAGACACATTCTATAGCAATTCTATTTTCCTGAAAGAAGACCAATTCAGCACATTGCAGTTCAAAGCAATGTAATGCGTAATCATCAATGGCACGAACGCAGCTCGATTCAGGAATCTTATGTCCCATATGAGTCAAATTATAACACGATCAACTCTAATCAGCAGCATCAAATGAACAGCCTTGTAAAAGATTTATCCCAGAAAACATCAAAAGCTCTAAAATAGTAAATGGCATTTATTTTAGAAATACAAAATAAAATAATCCAGCAGAGAAAGTTACAAACTTCATTAGCCAATATAGAAAACCACGGAGCCAAGCAAAAACATGCATAAAAATTGTAATTTTATCTCCAAATCGCAATAATTATTTAAAAAAAAAAAAAAAATCTTCAGAACAACAGAGGGACACTTAAAAACGATATCTTGAATATACATTAGCAGAATAGGATCTGTTCCAACTCAGAGCAAACCCCCTTTCTAAAACCCGCCACATTATCATCCACCAAATAATTTTATACTAACCTTGCAGAGTACAGAGATAGAGCTGGTGGAGGGCAGCAGTAAGTGATGGAGAGCGGCGGTGGGTAGGGCAGTAGAGAGAGGCGGTGGATGGTGGGTGGCGATGAAGAAGGGCATTAGTAGTGTTATTCAAACATTTGCCTTTCTTTTGGGGGAACTTGGGGAATTACACTGTCCCGATACAATCATAATCAAATTTAATAAGACTGCTTCCATAAGTATGATCATAGTCCTTTTGTTGTCAAAATTAAAGTAATTTTAAAAAATTTATTTGACTTAATTCTCCTTACATTTAACAATATCAATTTTTAAAAAATTTTTTTACTAATTTAGAAGATGAACACTCATTTTTTAAGAACTAAAATAAATATATATATATTTAATTTCGAATGAAAGGGTTACCTTCTTTTTTATAAAAATATCTCGTCACATGATTCTCGATTTTTTATTTCAACGAGAAAAAAGATTGAAATCAGAGTAATATGATAAAAAATAAATAAATAAATTATAATAATAATTTAAAAATAATAATAGAGGAAGAAGTTATTTTTAGGAACAATTAAGACACCACATTATAGATAGGAAATGTCTCCCCGGGGTTGAGGGAATAGAATGGGTTTGGGGAGGGTTCTTAATTTCTTTTCATTTTAGGCCTAGGCCCTTAAATTTTTTTTTTTTTTTTTTTAACTTACCTACAAAGATCTTTTTGACATGAAAATTACCATTTACAGTAAAGTCTAACTACTGTTTTTTTTTTTCCCCCTCAATCTGTCAAACTAAGGGTTTTAAATTTATATTCCCTTCGTCCAGAATTAAATATCTCATTTTGACTTAGACTAATTTTAATAAAAATGTTTGACTTATCAAATATACCAATTTTGCCCTCATTTAATTACTTGTAGAGGCTTTTTTTTTTTAATATATTAATGTTTAATAAAAAAAAAAAGGGGCACTTAATGTATTATTGAATCCCCGACCTTATGAACAATAACCTAGCGCAGGTGGATGTGGTGGGTTGAGGAATAAAAAATTCTTGAAGAAATCTAATAATAGGAACTCAAGAAAAATCGTAACTTTTAGTTTAGATCAACAGTAAACTGATGAACACTGGTGGTGAACAGTTTGTCGGGACCGAGATGGTGAACAATACCCCGATGAATAGTGCGACAGCAACAATTTCGGAAAACTTTCGGAAACTCAAACTTTGGATAACCTGTCAAGGTTTGAGGCTTTTCGTCAATCTAACTTCTGAACTCGTCAGAGGTCAAGACTACGAAAATAGAATTCTTCTCCTATAA
>JAOXNR010052259.1:0-17114 GCA_028571225.1 Parsonsia alboflavescens | reverse complement strand
CTTCTTACCTCACTTGCACCTTTTGGTGTTGGCCAATCTTGGATGGCCCTTACCTTTTCTTCATCAACATGTATCCCATGAGATGACACAATATAACCAACAAATACAACTTGAGGTAAACAAAATGAACATTTCTTCAAGTTAACATAAAGCCTTTTTATTTATATTGAGTAATTGACATATAGGTAGTCATGGTTTACGGCAATCAAATTGAATTATTTATTCTTAGATTGTAATTATTAATTTAATTCAGTTTTATTTTATTTTATTTATTATTATTGAGCTTGCATGGCTTTATCAATATGTAATCTCACCTTGGCAAGTCAATTATAGTTGACATATTTGTAGTGGCGGACCTAGGCCAAAGGGCCAAGAGGGACATAACTCGATCAATATTTTTTTCAAAACAAAAAAAAAAAAACTAAAACTAAACATTTATAAATAATATTAATTTTATATATAAATATAAAACTAAATATTACAATTGATCTCGACGGGACTTCATATTTTGAAATATTTGAATGATTAATTCACTGCCTATATTATTAAATACATCTCTCTATATAAGTTACCAAACAATCATTCATCCAAGCATCTCCCATACGATTACGAAGTCGATTCTTGACAAATTTCATGGCAAAAAAGGCTGTTTCAACTGTTGATGTGGCAAGTGAAAATGTCAAGGACAAGTTGACAAGTAAATATACTAAGGGACAAACAGAATGCTTTCTACTCTCAACCAATTTCTTTACAAGATAACCAATCCCACTTAAAGTTGAAAATTCTTCATCCTTTTGCATATCAAACACAAATGTATCCAATTGGTTGTGAAGAATTACCATATCAGTTGAAGAGAAATCATATGGATAAAACTTTGCAAATTGAATCGACTTTTGCTTGTTAAATGTATAGAATGAATTATCTAGAGCCAAGCAAGCCAAACAAATTACTGATTCAATGCTTGTTTTTGTAAAACGATCATGTAGCTCTTGAAGCTGCATATCTACCACTGTGTATGTCAAGCGAACACGATAAAGGTGTTCATTTGTAACTCTTTAAACTCTTCTTCTTGATCTCCCTTTAGGTAAAAGTAAATCTTCCATATTGGGAATATCAATACCATGAATTGTGCAAAACAACTAGATTTCATCCAATAAAGATTGCCATTCACTATCTCTTAAGCTTTGCAAACGTTGCTTTGAGATGTCAACCAATTTCATGGCATTGATGATGTCTTGATCTTTTCTATGCAATGCTTGTGATAATTCAATAGTAATCCCTAACGCCTTTTTCATCAAATGCATACTAAAGATGAAATTAATGTTTGTGTCACATCTAAGAGGCCATTTGCTTCAGGTCTTTGATCGGAGCTAGCTCCATCTTCACAGATGGACTCAAGAACATCAATAATTGAGGAATATAGTGAAATCAAGCTAACCAGAGTGCCATAATGTGAACCCCAACGTGCATGAGCATTTCTTGTCAAACCAATTTCTTGATTCATGTCCCTTCTAGAAAGAAGCTCCCCTTTTTCCAATGCTTCTTTAACCTTAGCAACTTACTCTCATGAAGTATGTCATGTGTCTTACATGAACCTCCAACAACATTTAGTAAAGTAGCAACATAATTGAAAAGGTAAGCAACTTGAATATGATTCCGAGCTACAACAAGTGTGAGTTGTAATTGATGAGCAAAGCAATGAATATAGAAAGCAGATGAGTTTTCCTTTAGAATCAAACTTTTAAGACCATTATTCACCTTGCATATTACTAGAACCATCATAACCTTGACCTCTAATTCTTGATAGACTAAGTCCATATCTATTTAATAGGGTTTCAATTCCTGCTTTTAGAATGTGGACAATACCAAGAACACGCTCAATGACTCTTGTCTTTCTTACATAGAGTAATGCTACAATCATTTCCTCTTTATTCGATATATCACTTGACTCATCAACTACAATAGTAAAAGATTCATCTCCAAGATCATCTATAATAGCTTTTAGGGGTTTTTATGGTTTGGATTGATTTGATTTTACCCATGTTTTAAACCAAACCAAATGTTAAGATTTGGAAATCTCAAACCATAACCAAATCATTTAAGATCGACTTGGTTCAGTTTGGTTTGCATAAAATTCAGTTTGGTTTGATTTCATCAATTTCAAAAAAGTAACTATTTTTTTTTTATCTTCATTAGATATGAAAATTTTCACCTATTATGAAAGACAACACAATTTTATTGTACATTTTACACAATAAACATGCCCCATCAAAATGCATTCCCTTTTTTTTTTTTAATAGTATTTCTATAATAAAAATTTCACTTACTACCAAGAAGTGGGATAACAACATTCAGTTTTTCTTTTTTTAATGAATTGTAGAAGACAAATGAACAATGTTTTACTACATATAGAATTCAAGTGAATCTGCGAAAGAAAAAAAAAAAATATGCATCATCAAACTACAGAAATTCAAATGATAGTTCAAACATATACAAATCAAAGAGACAAAAGACATTTACATGTCATGCAATCATATAAGTTTAAATTTTATACAATCCTTAAAAACATTAATAAACTAATACAAAACATAAATATATACAGAAATTCAAATTGATATCTTTTCCCGGATGTTGTCTAGAGAAATGAGAGGGGAAAGTAAGAAAAATGGAAAGAGGACAGGAAAATAGGAATAATTAGAATTAAAATATAATTACATATAACTAGTTGGTTTGGTTTTTGTTTGGAAATATAAAATTAGTAACCGAACCAATTTTTCTGTTTGAAAAATTTTCAATCCAAAACCACACCAAAAAACTAAATTCGATTTGTTTTGGTCTGTTAGATCGGTTTTAGAAAATTTTTGAACACCCCTAATAGCTTTAGTGGTCTCAATTGCAGTAGCATGACCAATGTCTTTTTGAATATGGGAAGCAATTAATTGATGGTTCGCAGAAGCGTTTTCCAAGGTAACATTCTTAAAAGTTTCACTATGATCAATAAGAAACTTTAGAAGTTCAAGAAACTTACCTTGATTATTGGAGCTTTCCGATTGATCATGACCACGAAAAGGTAACCCTTGTTTCAAAAGCAATCGGATGCAATCTACTGATGTAGTTAAATGACTCCGATAGATGCTACGAGCTTGATCGGATTGTTTAGAGATAGCAGCTTCAATATGTTACTTTTGTTTCAGTAAATCTTCACAAATCTTGTAAACTTCGTTCTGATAACTCTTTGGTCCACCAATGTGATGAGTGGATTTTTCCTTTTTGTTTCCAATTGGTAAACCCTTCTACAACATATATATCTCCACTTGGTTGTTTTCCTGTATCTAGTCGAAAAAAGATAACATAATCAATATACTACATCTTTTGCAATGTTGTACTCCAAACAACTACCAAATTTATTAAACCAAGAAGGACAAAATCTTTTAAATTTATTTCTTAATTTTCTTTTTTTGAAAAATCATGTTGTAGGGGTTGAAAGGGTCTTTTTTGTAAATAATATCTCTTTATTTATGTCTTTCAATAGGATGATAAGATAAAATTTTTGGTTGCAATCCTGGATCTATAGGAAGCTCATCCAAGTTTATATTAATTCAAGGTTGTTTTGAACTATTTCATGCATCATTTGCAAATGGTTCTTGACTTGAGCAACTGATTTTCTTTTGAGAAATTTATCCATATCCTACAAAATAAAAGGGAATTCTTTAGTTCAATGAAAAAATTAAAAAACTTTAAAAATAAAAATCACCAAATTTTTAAATAATAACAATTTATAATATTAATGTTGAAATTATCAAATAAGTAACATAGATTAGTAAAAAATTATATTTTTCTTACCGAATCATGTTCAGTTGTGGTTTGCTATTAATAATCAAGATTGATGGAAAAAGAATGCCTATTAGAATACAACTTTTTTTAAGTAGTGCTATGAATATATAAAGTTTTATGCTTGTATAGAATAGTTTTGGCTCAAAATTTAGATATTAAAATTGATAAAGGAAGTTTATTTTTAAAATTATATATATTTTTGAAAGATAGTTTTAGATATTTCCAAAATTTGTGCTAAGGCCTTAAAATTTTTTTAGAATGGGCCAAAAGCCATTAAAAAAATTAACTTTTTTAGAATGGGTCAAAAGATAAAAATTTGAAAATTTTAGGGTGGGCCTATTGATATTAACTTAAAACTTTTAATCGAATATATAAACTACTAATTTTTTAGGTCCATCTTGAACCAAACGTGAGTCTGCCACTGTGTACTTGGACGATGATCAAAAGATTATAGAATGTCTTTATTTAATTTAATTATTTTTTATGTAATAGCATATGGAATATCCAAGAGCCCAAGTCCAGTGGCAAGGATTGAGTTCTTGATAATATGTGAGCTCCGGATATTTTAGTCTTTTTTTTGCATTTTCTTCTAAACCACTTAATAAAATAATATGTCATTATCCAATTTGGATAAAGTATTCGCAGGGTTTAATATATCTTTTTAGTATTTTATTAATAAAATATATCTGTAAAAGGACAAGTGTATGTTTATCATTGATGGTGTAAAACATGATGTAAAAGAAGGATTAGAAAACTCGGAGCCTAACATATGACTAGTTGTTTTAATTTATTTACTTTGGTTACATGTATGAAGATGCACATGAATCAAATAAATTAATGTGCAAAGTGAGAGAGCCAAAGGAAAGACCAAGGAATCTTCAAATAAATATTAAGTTGATAAATGTAGTAATTTATAAAATGTATAGCCAAGCACTCCACTAGGATCAAATTTAAGAATCTATTTTATATCTTTTATTATTGGTTGTGAACACACGAGAATGATATTGGATATAAATAGATATATTCTAGGATTTTATAACGTAGAGATGCTGTAAGTAAAAAAATATATTACTCAATCCATCACAAAATGTAAGTCGTTTTAATTAATTTTTCTTGTCACTAATTATAAGTGATCGTTGTTAGTGAATTAGGTATTTGAAGGGATTTTTTCTATATTAGCCCTCTAATGATATATGGTGAAATAGTATACCAATTTTTAAAAGGGTGATGAAAGGATATATATTTTAGGGGAAAAATATTTATCTTAATTGTTTTGCAAAATGATGAAAGATGATTTATATTTAGTGACAGAGGAAGTAGTTGCCAAGAATGGATTTACCTACTAATATTCCAATTATTGTATTAGTTGTCTAGTGAGTCTAACTTAATTAACATGATGGGTCAAGAATGGACGAACCTAAAGCTTGAAATAGTTGTTACTTCTAAAAGATCTAATGGGCTAGGAATGGATGTACCTAAAGCCTAACTATTAGGAGCTGAATTTGATTAGGTCTTGTAAACCAGTTACTTCGGAAATAGTTGTCACTTATAAAAGATTTAGTATGCCAAGAATGAAAATAATTGAGGTATATTAGATATTTCATAAAAATTCACTCACCCATTAAAAATTCTTACCAATGAGGATTTTCATTTTTATGAAAGGGTGAAATTCATAAAAATAGTGAGAGGATTGATTTATTCTCCAAACAAGAAAAAAGACGGGGGGGGGGGGGGTTCTTTTAAAATAATTAACTGATTTATCTTGATTATTGTTGCAATATATTTTTTTTTCCTTAAATGGCAACAATTAACCTATTAGTTAGCATTCTTGAGAAGAATTTGCTTGTTGGAACAACTTTAGTGAGTTAGCTAAAGATTTTGAGACTTGTTTTAAATTTCGAAAAGATTATTTATGTGCTGGATTCTCCTTTCCCTATTAGCTTATCTTACGAGCCAATTGAAGAGGAAAGAGTCACTTATAGAAGTGTCAAGATGATGATCTTAAGGGTAAGTGATTCATACTTGCTTGCTTCTCTAAATCATATTGATCATCTGAAAGGACATAATTCGAGGCGTCATCCAGTTTGACTAAACGTGATTAAAATAATTACTTAGGTACTTCATATCTAGCGTTCTATATTACATACAATTTTTGCAAGTGCATCAAGATGTCTGCAACAATTCTCATGTTTCCATGTTGCCTTTCCAAATCATTACTGACATAAGCAAGCATGTAACACTTAGCTTCAAAATCATCATCTTGCCACTTTTGATAATTAATTTTTTCCTCTTCAGTTCACTCGTCGAATAATCTAACAGGCAAAGGAGTATCCAACTCATAAATAATATTTTCGGAATCTAAGACAATTTCCCAAATTCATTAGCCAATCACTAAAGTTGTCCAAAAAAGCAAAATCATTTCAAGAGTGCTAGCCAATGGGTTAGTTCTTGCCATTTCTAAAGAAAAAAAATGAGTAGTGATGGGAGAAACGGGTACGACCCGATCTAGTCAACGTAAACTGGCAGGATCCGAATAGAAGTCAATCCAAATGGGCCCTTGGCCCCAACCTTCAATAACTGAAAGTCAGACTCACAGAGTTAATAAGGATAGGTGGGCAGCGACCTGCTACCACTGACCTCCTGAATGAGCTCAAGAGAGGCACCACTAGACCTGAAAGTCAGACTCACAGAGTTAATAAGGATAGGTGGGCAGCGACCTGCTACCACTGACCTCCTGAATGAGCTCGAGAGAGGCACCACTAGACCTCAGCCCATGACATGGTAACTCCCAACCTGTCTCATACATCTTCCGTGCCATGACTAGATGTGCGTGACTCCTAAAAACACCCATGATCCTACTACCACTTAGAGCGACCACCCAGAAGCGATAGTTAAGACCCTCGATACCCACAGGTAGGTCGCGAAACTGGTCCAGAGGTCGGTTAGCGAGCTCGTAGCTATTGATAAAGATGTGAATGGCAAGATATCTCAACCCAAGGAAACTCCACAAATTCAGAAGTTGTTGGAGGGATTGCACGATCCCATAACTATTCTAATTACTTACTATCGTGTAAGAGCAGAGCCAAATGGAGGAGGTAACTGATCTTTCTTTTAGCATAATCAAATCCGACACAATCTACAGACTAAGTAACACTGAACTAAGCCTCACAAGTTCACAGAACAGAACCCAAAAAAGAACCGTCTATCTGAGAACTGATTACTCCTAATTACTCTCAGAATATTGACTTAGGTATCGGAGCTCTTCCCCTGGCACATCCCACCTCCGATGACTAATCTCTTCTTTTTTCTTAGGTCTCAGTCGATTGACATCATCATTGTTTTGGGGTGACCCGATGTTCAATTTTGAGCCCTATCACTTCTAGCGTCGTCTGTGGGTAACTAGATAAATAGCTTAGCCTTTTCCCCTACACAAAACAAATAAAAAAGCCTGATGAATCAATCATAGCTTACAAGCGTTCAACCACAACGTCGAGGTAGACCACCCCACAGAATGTAACTACGCACTGGCGAAATAGTGCCAGAAATGCCACCACTGGAGCAGACTGCCGACAACAATACTCCAAGGCCTATCACCCAACAACATCAACATCGGTCAACATAGTCAAGCCCTTCCCGAAGGGTCCCAGTCGGCCCCCTACCTGTGCAAGGGAGGCTCGAACAGAGGCATCCCCAATCTACGACTCACAATCCGAGGCCACAAAGATCTGGGAGAACACAGATGACTATTCTAGCGGACCTCCTGGAATGGATAGTGGTAGCCTTGGAGAGAGTATCTGGTGAGTGGGACTATGTGTCCATTGGGTGCTCCGAAGCCTTCTCGGAGAAATTCACAACCACCTCGAGGCCTGGCAAAACGGGCACAACCTAGCGAGCCTCCACTCTCAGAAGTCAGGAATGACCTCTGACCTTCTGACGCAGGTCAAGAAACGGGTCGAGAGCAAGAAAGGTCCCAGCGGACAAGAGCACAACCCGTGACCGACCTCAGGGAAACCCTAAACAATGGGAGAGGTTATGACCTCAAGGATGGGCTCAACCGAGTAGCCATGTCAAGGAGTCAGAGACAGGAGCTTAAAGAGCAGGGGAGCTCGCTTTGAACTCCTCTTGGAGTAAGGATACCACCTTGACGAAGCCTGATTGAAACGACAGGTGATGAAGCTCGAGGGGTAGCCCCCAATTCACTGAGGAGAGCAATTTCCCTAGTCAATTAGGAGCAATAGAGTAATGTTGATCTTACCGAGCCTTTGCCATTTTTCCACAGCATCACCACCGCTCAGATGCTACTATTATTCAAAGCCACACACTTGGAGCCTCATCAGCATATTAATGAGTATGTCTCCTACATGGAGATATTCAAGTACCCCGATCTTGTCAAATGCAGAGCCTTACGATCAACACTAAAAAAAAAGGCCCAGTCCTGGTTCAAGGCCATCCCTAAAGCACGCATCTCAAGCTGGATACAACTCAAGGAGCTATTTCTGAAAAACTATGAGAGCAACACAAGCAGGAAGATATCAACGACCTCTTTACCATCAAATAGAAGGTCGAAGAAAGCACCCGAAGCTATTACAGTCGCTTCAATAATGAGGCACTCGAGATCGAGCCAAAAAATGATGCCATTTACATCATTGCTTTCAAATAGGGTTTGCAAGGGAGATACGTAGCCATCGAGCTAGCCGAGGAGCCAATAAAAACCATCAAGGAGCTACAGAAGCTTCTTGAAAAACTTATAATGGTTGAGGAGATAGCGGTCCAGAAGAAGATCCTTGGCTTTGCCTCAGCCACTGAAAGACAACAAGGGGTAGCCAAAGAGCCCACAAAAATCAAAGAGGGATAGGAAAGATCCTCAATAGGAGGGACCTCAAACAAGAGGAGGAAGACCATCCCTGACCTCGTGAGCCCTGATGCAGACGGAAGAACACTGGCATGACTTGACGGGATTTAGATGTCTCAAGTTTTGGAGATTCAACGAAAACCTGAGGGTTCGTTCTTGTTCAGAAACTTGCTGAACAAGAAACGGAAAAAAACCCTGATTCAAAATTCCTCCTAATCAAACTTCAATGCAAGTAGTTAGAAGCCGAAAATTAAATCAAGTGAAGAACAATTTTCGAAGTTGTCAAAAATCAGGTCAGTCGAAAATTGGTAACTTTTTAATTGAATTAAAACTGAGGAAAAAACCACTCAGCAAAACAATTCTTAAAGCCAAAAACAAACCCTATCCCTAATTGGAATCGAAAAGTAATGAAAATTCTAAAATACCCCTGGAAAACTGTAAATTACAAAATTGTCACTTAAAAACTGAAAAATAACGACAATGCCACTATAAACAGAAAAATGCCCAAAACTCCATCCAGATGACTCCGAATGGCCAAAAAATGACTTGCATCATAGCATAGCAGTGTCTTTCGTTCGTTGGGCCGTTCCGGGTCACCTTGTCAAATTTCACCCTATCCAAGCTCATACCAGTTGCCTTGAGAATCGTGCCTGACATCAATTTGGTACTTCAAGCAGCTCACGTCCTCTTCTTCAAACGTTTTGAATGTCATGGAGCTGATTGTGGAACCAAAACTTTCTATCCTCACATCCGACCTACCTTGAGCTGAATCAGCTTGATATGAAACCCGCTCTGCTTTAGCACCCCTCTCAAAACATCACGAGCAGAAATCCTGATGGTCATTTAGAAAAGATGACTTCTAAAGCCGCCCAGGCCTCTCAAGAGTCTTGTGGCCAAACGAGACCCGCCAAGTTCTGTCACTACCACAAGGACCATGACCATCTCACTGAAGATTGCTTCAACCTCAAGTGAGAGATCGAGAGGTTGGTGAAAGAAGGTCACTTGCAAGAGTTCCTGGCTAGAGATGCAGGGCCAATCAATCCACCCCTAACAACAATTTAAAATTAGCGACCTCCTGTGTGAGAAATAAATGATATTGAGAGGAGGTCGAAGAGAGTGGGGGTAAGAAGCAGAGCCCCTGATAGTGTTCCTCCAAATCGAAGATTCCCTAGTGCGCAAAATTTTGGTGGATGCTGGAAGGACCGTGAAGGTCTTATACTGGAGGGCCTTCGACCAGATGGGCATGGACAAGAGCTTACTGATAAGGTCAAACACAACTCTGAAAAGCTTCAACCGCAGCACGACCTATGCTGATGGGATCCTCTGAGTCCCAATGACAATCTGTGCAAATCACAAAGAGGTCACTAAAATCATGGACTGGATGGTGGTCGATGCCCCTGGAACCTACGATGCCAGCCTGGGCAGGAGGGGAGTCATGAACTTGAGAGTAAAAATTTCTCTGCTCAATTACAGCATGAAAATCCAAGTTGGAGACACTTGGATCGTCCTAGGGGGGGATAGACAACTTGCTATAGAATGTTACGTCACGGAAGGTAATGAGGAAAGCTTGCCTGAGCTCGAGAAGGAGGAATGCATTGACCTCCCGAAAAAGGATGACAATCTCCGAATTTATGCAGCTAGTAGAGAAGAGAAAGTGTTCCTCAACCCAGAATTCCCTAAGAAAGGGATCAAAATTGGAAAGTCATTGCCTCCCGAAGTCAAAGGGAAACTCGTTGATTCCCTTCAAGGGTATCTGAAGGTCTTTGAATGGTAGCCTACGACCTTGAAGGATTGGACAGAAAAATTGTTGTACACAAGGTAGGGCTCAAGCTAGGGGTCAAGCCAGTAAAACAGAATAAGAGGATCTTCGCTCGTGAGCTCAATGTGGTCATAGCTCGAGAAGTCCAAACTCTTCTCGATGCAGGGATTCTGAAAGAAGTGGTATACCCTAGAATGGCTGGCCAACCCAGTTGTAGTCCCAAAGAAAGAAAGGACATGGATGATGTGTGGGGACTTCACCACACTTAACAAAGTTTGCCAGAAGGACTCCTATCCACTTCCAAGTATTGTTTAGATGGTGGATTCAAAAGCTAGGTAACAGTGGTTACACTTCCTAGATGCATACAAAGGGTACCACCAAATCCCAATGGTAGTGGAAGACATGAAAAAGACGTTAGTCATCACAAAGGTCAGGACCTACTGCTACTCCAAAATGCCGTTCAGACTGAAGAACACAGGTGCAAAATTCCAACGAGCTATGCATAAGGTGTGCAAAATCCAGCTCGGGAGGAACATAGAAGTCTACATGGATGACATAGTGATCAAGTCCAAGACCTCTGAAGATTTCATCATCCACATCAGGGAAACTTTTCAGACCCTGAAAGGTTCCCATATGAAGCTTGACCTAGAAAAATGCACCTTCAGAGTTTCAGCAGGTAAATTTTCGGGCTTCATGATCTTTGAAAGAGGTATTGATGCCAATCCAGACAAGATAAAACCTCTGTTGGACATGGAACCCCCTAGAAACATCAAGGAGGTTTAGAGTCTAGAGGGTAAGATGGCAGCACTGGGATGCTTCATTAGCAAAATGGCAGACAAAGGAGAAAAATTCTACGATGTCATAAAGAAGCCGAAGGACTTCCAGTGGACCAAGGACTGTCAAGCGACATTCATCAAGCTGAAAGACTTCCTGTTACAGCCTCCTCAACTTGTCTCTCTAAGGTTAGGAGAGGAGATCTCGATGTACGTTGTTGCCACAGAGAAAGTAATTAGTTCAATGCTACTGGTAGAGAGGTCGGGACAACAGTTTGCTATTTATTATGTCAATAGATTGCTCAAAGGTCCAGAAGCTAGATATTCGGACCTCAAAAAGTTCTTGTACCCGAAATTAAAGCCATATTTTGAAGCATACCCAAAAAGAGTGTTAACAAATCTACCACTAAAACAAGCTCTAGCCAAGCCCGAGTTGTTGGGCAGTATGATGAAGTGGTCCCTTAAGCTCTTGGGATACCAAATTCAATTTGAGCCAAGGAAAGTAATCAAAGCTGAAGCTGTAGAAGACTTCGTAAAGGAATGCACAAAGGCTTCACTGGAGCTCACAAGCACCTGTGAAAGCAACATCTCGACAATGTATACAGATGATTTAACGGAGAAAGAAAATCCAAGTATGGGAATAGTACTGATCAGCCCAAAGGGGCTGAGAATCACTTACTCTTTGAAGTACAACTTCCGAACCTCGAACAATGAATATTAATATGAAGCTCTCTTAGCAGGCCTAAGACTCATACGAGGTGTCAAGGTGCAGAAGTTGCACATTAGAACAGATTTGTAGGTCATAGCCAGCCAAGTCACTGGAGAATACAAAGCCAGAGAGGACAACATGATCAAATATCTCAAACAAGTAAGGGATATAACCTCCAAGCTCGAGCACTTTCTCATGGAGCAGATACCTAGAGACCAAAATGCAAAAGTAGATTCACTATCCAAAGTCTATCGAGACATAATCGGGACTAATGCAGAGCTACTATTGGAACAGTTGAACTCTCCAAGCATAAGCCAAGACGAGAGCTTGGTTATAGATGATCAAGCAGATTAGAGATATCCAATTTGCAAGTTGCTCAAAGATGGGGACCTCCCACAGGGCCCAAAAAAAGGTCACCAAGTCCGAAGATGGGCACCTTGCTATGTCCTAATAGGAGATGACGAGGTATGTCGTTGGTCTTATACTTGGCCATTACTCAAATGTCTAAGCCAAGGAGAGGGACCATATGTCATTGAAGAGGTACACAACGGAATATGTGGATCCCCCATAATAGCAAAGTCTGTCGCCAAAAAGATACTGAGAACAAGGTATTACTGGCCCTCGATGGTTTAAAACATTGAGAAAAAAAATATAGTAATGCATGAGCTTCCAGTCGCATGGGAACAAATCACATGTGCCACCAACAGAGTACCAATCCATCAATGCATCAGTACCATTTGTTATATGGGGCATCGACATACTAGGACCTTTCCTGAAAGGACTGAGATGTGTTCAGCTCTTCACTAGATGGGTTGAAGCGAAACCAATGGCAACCATCTCATCACCAAAAGTTCAGTCCTTTGTTTGGAGAAACATTTTATGCAAGTTCGGGATATCCCGAGCTATAATATCAAACAATTGCAGACAGTTCATTGGCAACCTGTTCAAAACATTCTGTGAAAACTTGAACATTGAGCAAAGGTTGACCTCTGTAGCTCATCCCTAGGCTAATGGGCTTGCAAAGATCACAAACAAGACTATCCTAGAAGGACTCAAGAAGAGACTCACTGAGCTTGAGAAAGCAGGTCACAAAACTGCTTAGCCAGATGAAATTCTAATCATTTTATGGGCATACAGAACAATACCTAGAAAAGCTACTGGAGAAACGCCATTCAACTTGTGCTTTGGCGCAAAAGCAGTGATGCCGAGTGAGGTTGGCATGAGGTCTCTAAGACTAACTGAATACAATCCAATCTTAAACGAGGGGGAGAGAAGGGTAGACCTCGACCTCTTCGAAGAGGTTAGAAACAAGGTAATAGAAGCGGACAGAACTTACGAAAGACATATGACAAATTTTTTCAACAATAGAGTGAGAACAAGGCATTTCACAATTGGAGAAATGGTCCTCAAAAGGTCAGACGTTGGCAAACAAGGTCAACTGACCAAGCTGCATGAAAGCTGGGAAGGACCTTACATAGTCCAAGAAGTCCATAAAGGATGGAACTATAACCTCGTTGATCTTGAAGGAAGACAACTCCGGAGACCTTGGAACATCTGCCATCTATAGAAGTTCTATGCCTAAAGCTGGTTAAAACATTGCAAACCCCAAGAAGCTAATTAAAAAGACCTCACAAAGCATCACAGCGAGCTCAACAACCTTACTAGTTTTTAGTTTGAGCAAGACATGAATAAAAGATAAGTTGTTCCCCTTTTTTAAAACCTTACCAATTCTTCATTCTGTGATATATATCTTCAAGATTCAAAGTGCAAAAAAGTAAAGGGTAGAACACTTAGCAAAGTTGCAATTGAAAGGCGTTGACAGAAAATGAAGGAATTACAGAAAACAGAGGCCACAAACGGACCTCTGCAAAAATTTAGAACATGTAGCAAAAGGTGAAGCTGTCATAAAAAAGCAAAATCCACAAATAGACCTCTACAGATATTTAGTACTTAACAAGAAAAGGATTGAATATTCAAGGCCCTACTCTATTACAAAATGGATTCTCTTGGGAGGAGGGGAGGAAGAGGAGCTTGAAATCTCTACTAGCAAGCCTGGTGAAGGACATCTAAGCATTTTGCCCCTCTCAGCTCTCCACCTGGTGGCAACCCGAGTCCTATGAGCAATAGACTGTATTCCCAGGATGCAGGAGGAACAGAAACCTTGATAGAAACTTCAATGGTTGGAGTTGGGGCAGATACAATACAGGAAGAAGCTTCACCACTACCCTCGATTCCTGCTATAGTGCCTCTGGCGATGGGAACTATGGTAGAACCAGATCGATAGGGCCAACCCGCGTCCCTCATCGCTGCCAAGATAAGAGGAAGAAATAGTTAGTATAAAAATTACGAAAGGAAACAATCAAGACCAGGGAAGCTAATTCTAGGAATTGGTTATTGATGTGATCTCAAATTTGGAAGGAATTCATCATTCATCAAATCCAAATTTTCTAACACCTAAGTTGGGATTCACCAAATACTTCATGCAAGAGATTCGAGATAGAACCATTGACCATAATGTCTTCCAATATGATCTAATAGATTGAGTCCCATCAACTCAACTCAATTACCCTAGCCAAGCATTGAGATCCCTAAAGTTTCACCAAGAACCCTAGAAGAGCCCTAAGATAAACTATCGGTTTTGGAGAGTTGAATCCATAAGGAATTCATTCAATTTGCTGAAAAGTGTTTGTAGAGTTAATTGTTCTAATGCAATACAAATGATGGACTATTTATAGGCTCGGCCTCAATTAGGATTAGGGACTTAATTTGCCAGCTTAAGCTAGCTTAAAACATAAAGAAAGCAGCTAACAATAAAAGGAAAAGTACAACTAAACTCCCCATGATACTCTTTCACACTCTTGGAGCCTTGAGTAAGAGTTTGAAGTTTTCGGTAAAGCTCTCTATGATAATAAGCTGGAACAAATCTCTTTCTCATGCTTGTTTTCAGCTCATTCCAAGTAGCAATAGGCGGTTCTCTAGCCCTCTTCTTGGTGATCATCAATTGTTCCCACCAAGTAAGTGCATAATCTGAAAATTCTACAATTGCTAGCTTCACTTTCTTAGCTTCCGGATAGTCATATCAATCAAATACATGCTCAACTTTGCTCTCCCAAATCAGGTATGCTTTCGGATCATGTCCTCCCTTGAATGCTGGAATGGTTACCTTAATGTTACCCATGTTTGTATCTCTTCGCCTTTTCTCTCGGTAATCATCCTTATGCTACGGTTCCCGCTCTTCTTCTTCCTCATCAAATGCTTCATCAAATTGTTGTTGAAGAACTCTTCCTCTTAGTTGTACCCTTTGCACATTACCTCTTCTTCCCCGATTGCCTTGTTGAAACTGATTTCGGCCAGTTCTATTAGGGGCTAGTGGAGTGTCAAATGTGTTCACCCTCTCTTCAACTCTATTGATCCTCATACCAAGATCTCGTCTCAGGGATCCCATGTCCTTTCTAATTGATCCTAGCTCCAAAGACATAATTTGTAAGACTTCATTTATGGAAGACATTGCAGCATTGTCCCCTGACATGTTAGAAGCAATTGATGCACTTGCAACTTCTTTTGACATAATGTATCCTCAATTCAACTGGCCAAAACAAAAAATGTGTATAACCTCTCACCACTCGTGTATATCACTTTTAGATTGGCTTCTTCTCCCTCTAATGTGCTCACCTCTTAGTATTTTTCATCTCTTAGCTCTTCTTTAAGTTCTTAATGTAACTTCAAGTGTAGACAATGTCTTAACAAGGCAATTAACTCGAGCATCAACAACTCAAAACAAGTAGTTCATATCTTCCAACTTATAAGATTGAAAGAGATAAGATTTTAAAGAAAATGGTCAATGAACACAAAGCAAATGATCAAACACTTAGAATCCAATAAGAAATAGATGAAAGACAATCTAGTAAACACCTTGAGGACAAAGAAGTTGTGATCCAAAATTTCTGGAAATTCAGTTCAGTCAAGTGCCCCAAATTCACAATTCAACTTGTCAAATTGACAATTCAATGTAATATATCATATCTCAAGCTCTTCCCAACAAGTTAAACATTATAACAATAGAATTCAACTTCACAATTTGCATTCCTATCTTATTCAAATTTTTCTAGAACTTTTTTTTTTTTTCTTTTTGACAGATTTTTAGATTCTTTGTTTAGGAGATCTTTGATCTCTCTTTTCTCTTCTTTCTTTTTTTTTTCGATTTTGCTAAGATAGAGAAGAAGTAGATTCAACAAACAAAATGAATTGGCCTTGATTTTCAGATCTAGGACACAATTCCACAAAAGATCACAAGAAGAAGACTAGGATTAATGTAAGGAACAAACACAAAAACACATAAGATCATATAGATTTCAAAGAAACAACATGATCTTAGCAGTTAAACAAGAAAGAAAATAAAGGATAGGCAAACCACTTGATGAATAAACCTAGGCTCTGATACCAAAACTTCATGTGATCTCAAATTTGGAAGGAATTCATCATTCATCATATCTAAATTTTAGGACACCCAAGTTCTGATTCACCCAAGACTTCATGCAAGAGATTCAAGCTGGAACCATAGACCATAATGTCTTCCAATATTATCTAATGGATTGAGTCCCATCAACTCAACTCAATTACCCTAGCCAAGCATTGAGATCCCTAAAGTTTCACTAAGAACCCTAGAAGAGCCCTAAGATAAACTCTCGGTTTTGGAGACTTGAATCCATAAGGAATTCATTCAATTTGCTGAAAAGTGATTGTGGAGTTGATTGTTCTAATGCAATACAAATGGACTATTTATAAGCTCAGCCCCAATAAGGATTAGAGACTTAATTTGCCATCTTAAGGTAGCTTAAAACATAAAGAAAGAAGCTAACAAGTGGAAAAGTCCAACTAAAGTCAAGATTACAAAGCTGTAAAAATAGGGGACCAAAACTGAAAATTTATGGACAGATTTCGCCAATCCTGACCACCCTAACTTACAATGCTTCCCAAGGCTTGTTTCCTTGATTTTTCAATCCTCCTTGATGTCTTCTAACACCCACAAGTTGAGCTCTTTCCTTGGTTCATCTGCCATTGAAGATTGTTCCTCAAAAATTGTTGTAAAGTCTAGCAATTCTTCTCTTCATTGCACAAATGTGATCAATGCTTTCCTCAACTTGGATGCCTTAGCTCTTGTGACGAATAAGATGATGCTCTTGACTT
>JAOXNR010052258.1:0-49254 GCA_028571225.1 Parsonsia alboflavescens | reverse complement strand
ATGTATGTGTGTGTATTTTAATAAGTTTCATTGAATTTGAATCATAATAGAATTTTTCAAAAAATAAACAAATAGCCTATTTTTTTCTTTGAATGATTGCATTCTACAAGCATCATCATCTTAACTTCGTATTTTCTTAAATAATAATAATAATAATAATAATAATGAAGGAGAAAAGGAGTAGGATAAAGATGGATATACCACTTATTTCACCAATAAGAGGAAAAGGTGTAGGATAAAGATGCATGGATTTATCATGTATTTCAACATTAAGAGTGTAAGAATCGATCGTATTAGATTCATTTTATTTCTAATCATTTTCTATGTCAAGGGATTCAAATATATAAATACCCTTTTGTTGCACAGATCAACTATTTAATTAGCTCCTCAATTGTTGAGCCTCCAAATCATCCACACGAAATCCAATAGACTATAACTTTGTATTCCTGCACACAAAGAAAAACAACAATTGTTTCTGTGTTATCAAGTTACAGCTAGGGTTATCATAAAAGGTTTATAAATAAACCTTCAAGGCTTAGTCTTAATAGCTATACCCATTATTTGGGCCTTTTCTTATTCCTTATAAGAAAAGTCCAAAACTAGTCTTAAAGATTAATTAATTAATTAATTCATCCAAAACCATAGCTTTATCACTTAATTTTGGGCTTCCGAGTATACTAGTACTCTTTTACAAACAAGGTAAAAAATCCAAGGTCATTGCAAGCTTTGACTCTATTGTATGTGATTTTCTAGGTCAATTATTTATTGGCAATAGAAATTAATATTAACTCTTTAATATTAATTAGACTATTCTAGCTTGAATATTCTCACAAAGTATATTCAAGATTCTATAAGTCATGAGTGACGTATGGTAACATATCATGAATACCCAATAAATAGTGAAAGATTAATTCCTCGTTATTAGAGTCAATTGTAATTACCATGCATTTAATCTCTCCATTTATATTCTTATTAAATAATCTCCATCACTTAATCATATGTCTAATTCTATTTAATCACTTGACTATTGTAGAAACATTTTTTTCTATAATTGTCTTGGCCAAGAACTTTCTAGTCAAAATAAATAAAATACATATTAAATATTGTACTTCACTTATTTAATTAAGAAGTAATCAATCCTTCACTTTCTAATACGTAATTTCATAATTAAAAACTAAGAATTTCATATTACCTTGTCACTTAATAGAATAAGTGAACATAGTAGTAATTTCAAATACTCAAATATGAGTCTCACGTATAGTATTTCTGTTCTAGAGTATATATGCACAATTACAATCAATTAATGAATGACATTATATTATTAATTAATATGTCACATGTTCATATCATTTGTCTCCATAAATACTTCTTATTTTCATTCTTAAATATAAAGTGATTCTCCATTTTCTATTCTATTAGTATTTCCATACTAATCTGAGAAAATAAACATAAGCTAATTTTAATGAATTATTCTTTCCCAAAAAATAATTCAAAGATCAGGAACACCTATTTAAATTATTCATACTAAGAGATAATATCACATTAATTGTTACTCATAAGAATAACATCCCTTAATAAACAATTAAGGACATAGCAAGAAATAAATAAAACACTTTATTTATTAATAAGATAATTACATTCTCTAGGGCATACTAATATAACAATCTCCTACTTGCACGAGAGCCATTCATTACAAATTTAAGTCCCATCATATCTAAGTGACGACTTTACTGATTTTGTGACATAGGCTTTTCAAGCTAATTTGCCAACTTCTCAATTGATGCTATTTTCTACAAGATGATGTCACCTCTGCCAATGATTTCTCTAATAAGGTGGAAGCCATGCTCAATGTGTTCAGACTTTTGGTGAGACCTTCGTTCCCTTGCTTGTGCTATAGCACCATTGTTGTCGCAATATAGAGGTACCGCTGATTCAATGGCAGGAATCACTCCTAGTTCTGTGACGAACATTTTTATCCAAACAACTTCCTTTGCAGCATTAGATGTAGCAACATACTAGACTTCTATAGTGGAATCTGCAGTGATGGTTTGTTTGGAACTTTTCCAGCTTGCCATTCCTCCATTACCAGTAAAGACAATTCCCGAGATAGACTTTCTATCATCCACATTTGATTGAGAATCTGTGAATCCATCAAATCTCAAATCGGTTCCTCCAAAAATCAATATCATATCTTTAGTCCTATTCAAGTACTTAAATATGGTCTTGATAGCAGTTCAATGTTCTGGACCTAGATTAGACTGGAACCTGATAGTAATACTAACAGCATGGGCGATATCTGGTCTTGTACACAACATAGGATACATAAGACTTCCAATTGTAGAAGCAAATGGAATGTGTCTTGGGAGACATCTACTTAGAAAGATGAATTCCATGTCATGCAGGTAACAGTCCTATCTTAGACTTATGCATATTGAACTTCTTCAATTTCCTGTCTAATTATAGTTTTTGAGATAATTCTATTATCCTTTTCATTCTATCTCTATAGATACGAATTCCTCTGATATAGGATGCTTCTCCCAAATCCTGCATGGAGAAAGTATTCGATAACCATTCTTTCACAGACTTCAGCATTTCTTTATTATTTCCATTAATACGATGTCAAACTAGGAAAGTGATATTGTTTCCACTAACCTTTTTGTACACACATGGTTCATCCTCATTTCTAATGAAGCCAAACTATTTGACTTCATTATCAAATTGGATGTTCCAACTTCTTGAAGCTTGAAGACCATAGATGGATCTCTTATGCTTGCACATTTTATGTTCCTCACCTTTAGGTATAAAACCTTTTGGTTGGTCCAAATAGATATTTTCCTCAATGTAGCCATTGAGAAAAGCATTTTGACATCCAGTTGCCAAATATCATAATCATAGTGTGCTGCTATAGCTAATAAAATTCTAATAGATTTAGGCATTGCTACAAGTGAAAATGTGTCCTCATAGTCTACTCCTTGTCTTTAGCAATAACCTTTCGCCACTAGTCTTGCTTTGAAGTTTTCCGCCTTCCCATTAGTCGCAATTTTCCTTGTGTATACCCATTTATTGCCAATAGGTACAATACCTTTAGGTAGGCCTGCAAGATCCCAAACTTGGTTTGTGTACATGGAATCCATTTCTAACTTTATGGCTTCAAGCCACTTAGAAGAATCTATATCTAAGATTGCTTCTTCATAAGTTGTAGGATCATCAATATGATCAAATTCTCCATGAACAAACAACTCATGAATGTTTTCATGAAGATATCCATATCTCTGTGTAGGATGAGATATTCTACTTGATCTTTGAGGCTCTTGCATGGAGACATCATTAACAGGTATTGGCTCCTGTATAGGAACATCAATATGTTCTTGCACTTAATCATTTTGTCTATGTTTAGGTATTTCACTAAATTCTATCTCTTTACCGACACCACCTTCTTGAACAAATTCTCTTTCAAGAAATATGGCATCTCTATTGACAACAAGAATTTGTTCATCAGGAAGATAGAAATGATATCCTACGGTATCACATAGATACCCAACAAAACAACCCTTGATAGATCTCTTTTCTAATTTACCCATTTTCAACTTTTTGATGTGTGATAGGCGCCCCCAAATCTTAACATGGTTAAGACTTGGTTTCCTCCCTTTCCATAATTCAAATAGAGTAGAGACAACTGATATGGAAGGTACTCTACTCAGTAGATAACAATAAGTAAGAAGTGCTTAACCCCAAAATGAATTGGGGATTTCTGTATAGCTCATCATGGATCAAACCATATCTATATATGTTCGATTCTTTCTTTTAGATACTCGATTTAATTGTGGTGTACCAGGAGGTGTTAATTGATAAATAATATCAATTTCTTTAAGAATATCTCTAATCTCGGTGTTGAAGTATTCTCCACCATGATCAGATTGTAGTATCTTATTCTTTTGCCAAGTTGGTTTTCTACTTGGACCTTGAATTCCTTGACCTTGTCAAAGGATGCATGTTTATGTACCATAAGATACACATAACCATACTGTGAATAATCATCAGTAAAAGTAATAAGGTAGTTAAAACCACCTCTTGCCATTGTAGGAAATGGCCCACATACATCACTATGTATGATTTCTAAAACATCTTCAGCCCTCTATCCTTTTCCAAGAAATGGTATTCTTGTCATTTTGTCTTGAAGAAAAGATTCACAAGTTAAATGAGATTCAGAATCTATGAGTTTCAATAAACCCATATTTTCCAACTTATTGATTCTTTCTTCTTTAATATGACATAGTTTGAGATGCCAAAGTTGTATTATATTGAGGTTAGAGTTAGAAATCACATTCAAATTCTCATTCTTATTTTCAATTTCATCATTGGATAAGTAACAAATACCATTGTTCAAGTATGCCAAAGTAATGCATTTATATAAAAAATGAATACGACAAATATTATCTATGAATGAAAATTCATATCCTTCAACGGTCAATAGTGGAATGGAAATAATATTTGTAAATGCCTGTGGCAAAACTAAAACATTGTTCAACTTTAAAATAAATCCACAAGATAAAACTAATAAAGTAGATCCCATAGCTCATGCAGCAACAATTGCTCCATTTTCAGTCTATAGAATCACCTCATTCTTTACAAGAACTGTACTTTCCACTGGACCCTGCTCCAATGCACAAATATGAGAAGAGGCACCAAAATCAAGAACCCAAGTAGAGGATGAGCATTTAGAAGACCTTTTGGTAAGGAAACAAGAAATGAACATACCTTTATTATTCTTTTTGTTTCCCCTTATGGACTCAAGGTACTTGGCATGGTTCCTCTTCTAATGTCCTTCTTCTTCGCAATGGAAACACTTTTCCCTACTTTGAAGTTAGTCTTCTTCTTTTTTATCACTCCGCAATTGTCCTTAAGTTGAGGCTTTTTTTGTTTGTTGCCTTTCTTCTTCTTCTTGGACGATCCACAAGTAGATGTAGCAACTAACAGTCTCTTTATCTTGACCAATTTTCCTATGGTCACCAAAAGGCTATGAAGTTCTAAAAGAGGATCGTCTACTTTGTTCATGTGAAAATTCAAAATGAACTGAGAATATGAATCAGGTAATGACTACAGGATTAAGTTTAACTTGAGGTTGTCATCCATCTTGAAATCCAGTCCCTCTAGACGTTCAATCATATTGATCATCTTAAGGACAAGACTTGAGACATCAACCTCTTTAGCCAAACGTAATCCAAATAATTGCTTAGATACTTCATATCTAGCATTCCCGGACTTCTTACCATACAACTCATGTAAGTGTACAAACATCTCCAGAGCAGTTCTCATGTGTTCATGTTGAATCTCCTATTTTTATATTAGGTTGTTTAGAATTGAATGTCTCATTTCTTAAAATAGTTAGACTTTTAATTTAAAGTTACATTAACAACCTAAATAATTTTAGGATTTACGTCCACTTGCACAATCATTCTACAACTAATTACATTAATGAAAAGGATAAATGGGAAACTTGCATGAAAGTCAAATGCACTCCATAATTTTTCATTAAGTCAAAATGGGACATTCAGTCCCAAACAGAGGGAGCAGCTTTTTGTTTACATGGATAAGCTTTTTATTTGTGCATTAAATAGTGTTGTGCATAGGAGTGTAAATGAGACGAGACGATTCATGAATAGCTCGGGCTCGGCTCGATAAAAGCTTGAATTCGACTTGCCTTCATCGACCTCGAAGCTCAGCTCACTTGTTAAATAAGTCGAGCCAAATTTATATGTATTTTATTCGTTAGATTCACGAGCCGAAACAAGTGTTTTAATATATAAATATATATATATATATATGTGTGTGTGTGTGTGCATACATATATATATATATGTATATATATATATTATTTTATTTATAATATTATATAATATACTTATTTATTAAACGTAATTTTTTTATTTATTACATAAAATATATTTTATTATTTATATGTAATATATTTTATTATTTCTTAAAATCTTTTTAATAAATTAATGAAGATACAAAAATGAGCCAACATGAGTGGAGCTTGAACCTTGTAAATATGGTACAAGCAGAGCTTGAGCTTGAATATTCAAGCTCGGGCAAACTCAAACCGGAGCCCAAAGCCGATAAATTCTTGCTCGGCTAACAACATTTAAAGCCCTAGTTGTACATAGTATTAGAAGAACATGTGGAGCCCAAATATTAGACTTGATGCGTTGTTAAAAATCCTAGTTTGACTTAATTTTCTTATTTTGCCCTTAAATTTTATTTTAATGCAATATTGAGCTAATTTTAATTTAAATCCAATAATTATTCTTAAATGTAGTTTAAATCATCTAAATAATTAGCCATTCATACGATAAACTTACTTTATCATCCACATTTTTTCAACTTAATTACTTCGTTGTTCCTTTCCATTCATGGAATGGTTTAAGGTTCCATCTTTCATCTTTAAGCTTGTAAGAGTACTACAGAGCACACCTATGAAGTGTTCCATTTAAATTTTTAATGGCAAAAGTTAACGATCAACTATCTTTTATTTGTCTCTTTAGGGACATTCCAGCAGGTATAATAGCAAGCATGCAGACCATAGGTCTCGAGTTTAAATCCCACCAACACCCTTCTAAATAAACAAAATGTTAAGATGTATGCGAATTGACCGAATATCACTAAAAAAAATAAAATAAAAATTTAATCAAGTACATATAGTGTTTAGTTTATTTTTTTATGATTTAGTTTATAAAAAGTACTTGGAAAAATATCTTTTAATAAAAGAATTTTTTTAAATAACTGACTATTAACTTTGATCATTATAGACTCAACTGAAGGATTCCATATCATTACCCTAAATATACAGAGTGCACTGTTAAGTTTTTTAATATTCAAAGTTAATGATTAACTATTTCTTTATTTTAAAAAAATAATAGATTTGATCTAATACCCTAGGGTTTAATTTAACCCCATGGGATATAATGTATAAAATATATTTACAAAAAATAAATTTTTTATTGAAGATTTTATTTTTAAAAAATAAAATTAGATGTTGTCCGTTAACGTTTTGACAATTAGAAACTTAAATGTGCACTCTATTGCATTACCTATACAAATATATATATATATATATATATATATATATATATATATATAAACGGATTTGTTAAGGCACGTTCCGGAGCACGCTTTAATACGCACTCCAACCGTTACCGTAACGGAATTGTTGCTCCAACGCTCATGCAATCAAACAAGCGAAGCAACAATTCTGTTACGGTAACGGCTGGAGCGCATTGAGCTCGCCTTAGCAAAACCGTATATATATATATATATTTATTTATTTATTTATTTATTTATTTATTTATATATTTATATATATATATATATATATATTTATGATAATGCTATGGACTGTAACGATCAAAAAACAAAAATCTTCAATAAACAATTTTTTTAAAAATTATATTTTATATATTATAACTTAAAATTGTAAACTAAACCCGAGAGATACTGGATCCAATTTATTATTTTTTAAAATAAAATAAATTAACTGTTAACTTTAACTGTTAAAAATCTAACAATGCATTCTATAATGTTTTCATCTATATGTAAACATTAAAATCACTGCAATTAAGTTTCTAAACGTTAAATTATCCTTTTTAAAAAGAATAATAATAAATTTGATAAAGTATTCCTAGGGCTTAATTTAGTCTTGTAGGGTTCAGTACATATAATTGAGGGGTGAAACCGGCAGGAACCGGACTATAGGTCCACCCAAATGAGAGAGAGGGCCCCATACCTTCAATACATCAAAGTCAAACTCACAGAGTCAATAAGGACTCGTGGACAAGCAACTCGGCACCACCAACCTAACAAGCCATAGACCTAGAGGTCACCGACCTCCTAAATGAGCTCGGGCAAAGGTCTTTTTTGACTTTAACTTTGATCTGGCAAGCTCTGGTTCAAATCATAAATCTTCCATGCAGCAACTATTGGTGCGAGACTCCTAGTCACTACAAGGAGCCAAGGATCACTTGGCGCAACCTCACTAGAAGAGATGTTCAAGTTTCTCAATGTCCACGGGGAGGTCGTGAAGTTGGTCTAAAGATCAACCATTGAGCATGCAGCTCTCACTGAGACGTGAATGGCAAGATCTCTCATCTCAGGGAAACTCCGAGATCCTAGGAGCAACTGACGGGATTTGATTAAATCCCACAGTTATCCTGATTGCCTATAGGGACGTAAAGGGGAACGGAATTCAGGACGTAACGGATCATTCTTCTAATTAGTTAAATAAAAAACACCCAAGGAAAAAGTGGGGCGGACTTTCTGGAGAACGAACTTGATTAGAAAACTTTCCCAAAATACTAATTTAGGAATCAGAGCTCTTCCCGGGCCAAGAGCCGACTCCGGTGACCTCTTTTTCTTACCTTCTATAGCCGCTAACGGTGGAGCTCCATCAGGATCTGCAGGGTGATCCATCCCATCACTTTTCAACCCCACCACTTCGGCGCCATCTGTCTGAAAACAAAATAGAAAAGCTTAACTTTTTCCCACACACAAAACAAAATAAAGCAATCCTGATGGCTTAGTCACAGTCTTCAAATGTTCAGCCTCCCCGTCGCGGCAGGCCGCCAGCCAGAATACAATTGCGCACTGAAGAGATAGTGCTGGAAATGCCACCGCCAACACAAGCCATCACTAACGACAACAAAGGGGCAAGCATTCAGCAAGAACAACATTAGCTGGCACGGCCTGGAACATCCCAGGATATCTCTGCCAACCGAACGCTGGCGCAAGAAGGGCCACAGCATCTCATTATCACCGGCATGGATGCCCGGGTTCCTCCAGATCTCTACGGCCTTGGTGGCTTGGAGGAACCCGAGTATCCATGCCGGCGAATTTAATGGAAAGGATGGTGGCTGCCCTAGAGGGAATCTCAGGCAGAAGAGACTACATTTCTGCTGGGCGAACTCCGTTACCTTCCCGGAGAGAAGCGCCACCCCCAGGAGCCAAACTAGGCATATTCAACTGGATAGGTTTCAGCCTTCAGAGGCAAGGACTGACCCTCGGGGCAATGACGCAGGTTGAGGAACTGGTCGGCCAGAACAAAGGTCACAAGGAGCAATAACTTTACCTATGATCGACCTTAGGGAGACCCTCAATAATCAAAGGGGGGATGACCTAAAAGACAGGCTCAATCGAGCTCCCATCTCTAGAAGGCATGGACTAGATTCAGCATGAAGAGCAAGGAAGCTCGCTGCAAACTCCACTTAGGGTAAGGATACCACCTTGTCGTAGCCTAATCGAAATGACGGGTGAAAACGCTCAAGGGGTAGCCCCCAACCCACGAAGGAGAGCAGCTTCCTCATCCAATCAAGAGCGACAAAACACTGTGGATTTAACTGAGAACTCGCCATTTTTCCACAGCATCCGAACAGCCAAGATACCTTCAGGCTTCAAAGCTCCACAACTGGAGAAAAAATATGATGGTACCGGGAAGCCACAGCAACACATTGATGAGTATGCCTCCTATATGGAGATGTTTGAACACCCCAACGACATCAAATGTAGAGCCTTCAGGTCCACGTTGACTAAAAAGGCTTAATCATGGTTCAAAGGAACCCCTGAGGCAAGCATCTCAAGCTGCTCACAACTGAAAGAGCTGTTTCCAAAAAACTAACAGAGCAGCACGAGGAGCGAGAAAGACATCGACGACCGCTTCCTCATCAAACAAAAGGTCGGTGAGAGCACTTGAAGCTATAATAGTCGTTTCAATGACGAAGCAGTGGTGATTGAGCAAAAGCATGATGCCATCTACATCAGTGCATTCAAGCAAGGGTTGCAAGGGGGGTATGTTGCCCTCAGACCGGCCGAGGAGCCAGAAAAAACAATTAAGTAGCTACAGACGCTCCTGGAAAAGCTGATCAAGGCTAAAGAAACCACAATTCAAAAGAAGATCCTGGGATTCACCTCAGCCACAGACAAAGACAACAGAGGACATCCAAAGAGTCCTAAAAAAACAAAGCGGGACAAAAAAGATCCCCACCCCAAGGGGGAATCTTAGACAAAAGAAGGAAAACCATCCCCGACCTTGTACTCACGCCACTCAAGACATCATGGGCTGAGGTCATGATGGTCATAGAAAAGAAAGGCCTTCTCAAGCCGCCTAGGCCCCTCAAGAATCCTACAGGCAAAGTTCTGCCACTACCATATGGATCATGGCCACCTCACGAAGGATTGCATTGATCTCAAACTTGACATTGAGAGGCTTATAAAAGAAGGCCACCTACAAGATTTCCTGGCCAAAAATGCAGGGCCGGCAAACCCACCACCAGTGGCCCCGCAAAATCAAAGGGTCCCGATCAATGAGATAAATGCCATAGAGAGGAAATCAAAGCGAGCTTGAGGGGGAGATTCAAAGCCCTTAATGGTGTCACTCCAAGTCGGTGACTTCCTAGTGAGGAAAATCCTGGTAGACACCGGAAGTGCAGTCAATGTCCTATATCGCAAAGCCTTCGATCAAATGGGGATCGACAAAAGCTCGCTGTAGAAATCAAACACTACACTGACTAGTTTCAACGGCAGTACGACCTACGTCGACGGAATCTTGAGAGTCCCAACCATAGTTAGAGTGGATGGCAAGGAAGTCACCGAGATGATGGATTAGATGGTCGTAGATGCCTCCGGGACTTACAATGCCATACTTGGTCTCGAGGGGGTGAGGGTCATGGACCTAAAAGCAGAGATCTCTTACTCAGCTACAACATGAGAATCCAGGCCGGAGAGGTTTGGATTACCCTTGAAGGAGATAGGCAAAGGGCTGCAGAGTGTTACCTAGCTAAGGGTAATGTAGAGAGCTCCTTGGAACTAGAGGAGTGCATAGACCACCCTAAAGAGGATGACCACTTTAGAATTCAAGCAATCGGAAAGGGAGAGAATGTCTTCCTTAATCCTAAATTCCCTAAGAAAGGGATCAAAATTGGAGAGCTCCTGGCCCCAAAGATTAAAGGGAAGCTGGTGGATTCCCTTGAAGAAAATCTGGAAGTCTTCGCCTGCCAGCCTAGTGACCTCGAAGGAGTCGATCGAACCATTGTAGAACACAAGGTCGGGCTTGAGCCAAGGGCCAAGCTGGTGAAGGAAAAGAAGATTACCTTTGCCCCAAAGCTCAACGAGGTCATAGTAAAGGAAGTCCAAGCTCTTCTTGATGTTGGGATTCTGAAAGAGGTAGTGTACCAGAATGACTGGCCAATTCTGTAGTGGTAGTAAAGAAGGAGTTGATATGTAGGATATGTGTAGACTTCACCACATTGAACATATTTTGCCAGAAAGACTCCTATCCTCTTCCCAGCATTGACCAAATGGTAGACTCCACTGCCGGGTACCAGTGGCTATGTTGCCTCGATGCATACAAAGGGTACCACTAGATTCCAATGTCCCTTGAAGACATGGAAAAGACCTCCTTCATCACAGAGCTCGGGACGTATTGTTACACCAAGATGCCTTTCAGTTTGAAAAACGTCGAGGTAGAATTTCAGCGAGCGATGCACCAAAATTTTCAAGAAGCAGCTTGGGCGAAATATTGAGGTTTACATGGATGACATAGTGATCAAGTAGTGATCAAGTCCAAAACTATAGAAGATTTCATTGGGGACATCCGTGAAACCTTCCAAGCCCTGAAGACTGCTCACATGAAGTTCAACCCGGAGAAATTCACCTTCGGTCTCTGCATGAAAGTTCCTAAGCTTCATGATCTCAGAGCGAGGCATTGATGACAACCCAAACAAGATCAAAGCTCTGCTGGATATGGAACCTCCCAGAAACCTCAAAGAAGGTCAAAGCTTGGTAGGAAAAATGGCGGCTCTAGGACGCTTTATCAGCAAGATGGCAAACAAAGATGAAAAATTCTATGAGGCCATAAAAAAGCCAAAGGACTTCTAGTGGTCTAAAAGCTGTCAGGAAGCATTCATCAAGCTGAAGGACTTTCTAGGTAGACCTCCTCTACTCGTCTCCCCAAGATCCGGAGAAGAAATTTGTATATACCTGACTACGACCGAAAAGGCAGTAAGCTCGGTATTAACAGTAGAAAGGTCAGGTCAACAATTTCCCATTTATTATGTTAGTCATTTACTTCGAGGTCCGGAGAGCAGATATACGGACCTCAAGAAATTTATGTACCTCATCATTATCACTTCAAAAAAATTAAAGCCTTATTTTGAAGCTTATTCGATAAGGGTCCTAACAAATTTACCTCTGGCAAAGCCTGAACTCTTGAGCAGGATGATGAAGTTGTCCCTTGAGCTCTCTGGGTTCCAGATTCAATTTAAGCCAAGGAAGGCTATCAAAGCTCAAGCCCTTTCAAACTTTGTAGAAGAAGGTACCAGGGCACCATTAGAGCCTACAGAGGCTTATGTAGGCAATATCTGGACCATGTTCATGGATAGGTCTACGGAGAAGGAAAATTCGGGGGCAGGGATTGTACTGATCAACCCTAAGGGAATAAGAATCCCTTACTCTGTGAAGTACAACTTCCCAACCTCGAACAATGAATCTGAATATAAAGCTCTCTTAGTAGGCCTAAGACTTGTAAGGGCTCTCAAAGTGCAGAAATTGTATGCCAAAACAAACTCACAAGTTGTAGCCAGCTAAGTTCCTGTAAAATACGAAGCCAGAGAAAAGAACATGGTCAAGTACCTCAAAAAAGTAAGAGACTTCATATCAAAGCTTGACTACCTTCTCATTAAACATATTCCTAGAGAACAAAACTCGGAAGCGGACGCTCTCTCCAAAGTCTGCAAAGAAGTAGCTATAACCAATGCTGAGCTGCTTGTGGAACAATTACTCTCTCTCAACATTGATCAAGAGGAAAGTCTGGTCATAGAGGATCAAGCAGACTGGAGATACCCAATCTTCAAATTCCTTAAACACGGCGACCTCCCTAAGGACCCAAAGGAAGTTCGCCAAGTGCGGAAATGGGCACCTCGCTATGTCTTGATTGGGGATGACGAGGTATACTAAAGGTCGTACACATGGCTACTGCTCAAGTGTTTAAGTAAGGTAGGTATGTAATTAACGAAATACATAGTGAGATATGTGGCTCTCACATAGGAGCAAAGACTGTCGCAAAGAAAATTCTACGAACAGGGTATTACTGGCCTACAATGGTTGCAGATGTTGAGGTGGCCATACAGAAATACACCAGTTGCCAGCTGCATGGAAACAAATCACATCTTCCACCAGTGAAATACCAACCAATCAATGCCTCAGTACCATTTGACATATGGGGAATTGACATCCACGGACCTTTCACAAAGGGAGTCAGGGGTGCGAAATTCCTTATAGTCGTTGTGGAGTATTTCACCAGATGGGTCGAAGCGGAACCCATAACAGTGATCACATCTCAAAAGGTTTAGTTTTTTGTATGGAGAGACATTGTATGCAGATATGGGATCCCATGAGCCATCATATCAGACAACGGCCGACAATTTACTAGCGATCCATTCAAGACCTTCTGCAAGAACCTCCATAACAAGGAAAGACTGAGGTCTATGGCTTACCCACAAGCCAATGGATTAACATAGGTTACAAATCGAACGATCCTAGAAGGACTAAAAAAGAAACTCACTGAGCTCGAGAAAGATGGTCGCAATGCAGATTGGCTAGATGATATCCCCAGCATACTGTAGGCATATAGGACCATACCCAGAAAAGCTATTGGAAAAACCCCATTTAGTCTATGTTTCGGATTAGAAGCAATAATGCCAGTTGAGGTTGGGGAAGCATCTTTAAGACTAACTGAGTACAACTAAGTCTTAAACAAGGGGAAGAGAAGAGCACAGCTCGACCTCCTCTCCTTGAAGAGGTCAGAAACAAGGCCACTGAAGTAGATAGGACATACAAAAGGCAGGTAACAAATTTTTTCAACAACCGAGTGAAAGAAAGACACTTCGCGGTTGGAGAAATGGTCCTTAAGAGTTTAGATGTTGGCAAGAAAGGTCAATTGACCAAGCTGCAAGAAGGTTGGGAGGGACCTACCTAGTCCAAGAAGTCCACAAAGGAGGAAGCTACAAATTAGTTGATCATGATGGGAGACAACTCCTGAGACCTTGGAATGCCTGTCACTTAAAAAATTTTTATGTCGAAAAGTCATGTAAAATATGAAAGACCTTTTGGACCTACTAGTCACATCTAGCAATGACCTTAACGAGCTCAACGTGATTTAAATCTAAGTTCTCCTAAAGATTATACAGTCATTATGCTTGTATTAATCTAAGTTACCCGAATGCCAGTTCAATTATGCAAGCATGCAATTGTTGAAAAGCTGTGTATGAAGAGCAGAAATATTGCTCGAAGTAGAGATAGAAAAATACTAAGCAGTTCATAAAGACAAAAATAAAGCAAAAGGCGACAAAAATGTCTAGTGCTCAACAAAACATATTAATCCCAAAGCTATTACAAGATTTCCCAAGAAGACAGGTCAGAGTCAGAGCTGGAAAGCATTTTAACTCTGTGACGAATGGCAATGCGGGTCCTGTTTGCCAGCCCGAGAGATTCAACACCATGACCTGCCCCCTCACATCTGCTGCCCAGTCCTCCTCTACTAAGACGCATAGCAACTCGGGTCCTACGACCTCTCCCTTGTGGAGGAACAGAAGGCCTCGTGGAGTTTAGAACCCCCTCACCAGCTGCTGACCTAGTGGCACTTTGGCTCGGACCAGCCCCTCCTTGGCCTGCTCCGTAACGCCAATCAAGGCCTCTCAGAACTATTAAAAAAAAAAAAAAACAAAAGGGAGGGAGAGAAACCTTTAAACATGCAGAAAAGATAGAAGTAGCAAAGAGGACAACTTCAGAAGGACAACTCCCATGCTTGCACGGATCGGAGGGAGGTTACATAACATCCTCCAACACAAACCCGCGTGTTCCAGAAAAGACCTTGACCAAACAGAAGAGGGGCACTCGACACTAGGCCAACCAGAATAGGCCAAGTTCATTAAAAAATCTTGGTTTCGCCCCAGGCCCGGGACTAGGGCAAGAAGCTCATTGTAGAAAAGTCAGTTAAGATTCCAGTCAGAGTATCTCTCCATCAGTGAATCATCAAATTGGACAAAGAGAAATTTGGATTTCCAGTTCCAATCTAGAGACTGAACGCAGCCCAATATTGGATGTCTCAACACCAGCCTTAGATACCCCTTAGAGGAACTAAAGGTCGAGGGAACCTCCAACTCGAAAAAGCATCGAAAGAGCTCCAAGGACAGTGGAACCCTGTAAAGATGATAGGTTGCTATGAAAGCAACTAACATCCTGATGGAATGCGGACCAAGGGCACCTTCCAAAAATGGATTATGTCCATAAAGAGGGGATAAATGAAAGGAAGAAGGAGCCCTCCCCAAAGGCTGGTGCGGTGAAAAATGATGTGGCCAGTACACCGAGAGTGGGGGCCCTCGATCAGGGTGGCAGTAGTGAAATAACCCTCCTCTGCTGCCATCTCCACTTGCAGAGCCCTGATGTCAGTAAGGGCCAAAGAAGAGTCCTGAAAGGGCACCCCCGTCTCAGCTAGATCATGAGTCAGGCAGGGGACATCACGAGCCTGGGGGAAGTAAGGAGGGTGATAAAAGATCTCGTTGGCTAGAGATTCAGATCTTGAGGAGTCTGAACTGGAAGCCATGGTAACTGAGAAGGCTCAGATGGAGGCTCAGAACAGGAGAGAAAGGACCTGGTGCATGGAACTGCAGAGAGATAAAAGAAATGATAAAGGAAGAAAATAAGATGGACTCTCCAAAATCAAGAACTCCTCAGCTTCTCACTTGGGAGTTGGAGTGGGTCAACCGTTGGCCTTCCAAGACGGGTCATTTTTTCTAGCTCAGGGAGGGTCAACGGTTCAGAAACCTAACCCGCCCCAGCTTAAAAAAAAAAATCTCAGCGTTTCCCTTAGAAAAGTGATGCAGGTCGAAGTTGTTGGAACCTGAACCAAGCAACCTTCAGAGATCTTCTCACAGATTTGATAGCGACACTCTCCTCCTTATTAACTGACATTTTTCCCCTTGGGCAACTTCTCCTTCTTGGATTTAACATGCTGGTCCATAGCTCCCGTGGCCACTCTCCTAACAGGACTTCCGGATAGACTCATATTGACTGATATGTTGAGATTCTTTAGAGGATTCTTCTTTAATAGTGTTCTCTCAATCCTCCAATAGTGACCTCTCGTCATGCCTCCAAAGACAAAGGAATGCTTTATTTCACAAGAGATAACCGTTGCCAGAAAACAATGTTGTTTTACTAAGAGCCACGGCCTCAAGGTGGTAATCCTTAAAATACTTGAAGATCAGTCTCCCAAAAACGATTGCAAGAAAAAACTATCCCACAGGTCGCAGCTTGGAGACGGTAGCCTATGAATACCTGAAAGCCCCGATCGAAGACCTGGAGATGATAGCTTTTAATGCCTGACAATCAGACTCGCAGCCTGAAGATGATAATTTCTAATGCCTGAAATGAGGGTCCATGGCCTTAAGATGGTGATCCTCAATGCCTGAAAGCCAGACTTGCGACCTATAGATGGAAATCTAGAATACCCAAAGGTCTTGTTGGCAAGTCCCGAGGTGTGAATGGGTAAAAACTTTCAACCGCCACCCTCATAGGTCATGGACCCCGAGGTCACTGACCTCCAAATGAATGTGACGGAGACTCACAAGACCACGACCTGTGACCTTGTGAATTCCAGCCTCTCTCATGTACCTTTCATGTCGTGACCAGGTGTGCATGACTCTACTCGAAGCCGAAAAATTGAAAAGCCAGCTTGTAGCTCTCAACTACAGACACGAATGAAAAGGTATCCCAAAAGTTTGCTACTACAAGGAATCCGAAGACCCAGCAGTAACAATGGCTTGAAGATGGTAATTTAGACATCAGCGACCAAGGAGCTCGTCAGGCCTAAAGTGGGGTAATGATGGGTGAAACAGGTAGGACCTGGACTAAGGGTCAACCCAAATGAGCCAGAGGTCCCCATACCTTCAATGCTTAAATCATACTCACAGAGTCAACGAGTATGCGTGGGCAAGTAACTCGGCACCACCGACCTCCCAGGTCATAGACCTAGAGGCCACCGACCTCCTAAATGAGCTTGGGCATAGGTCTTGCTAGACCTCGACTTCGATCCGAAAAGCTCCGATCCGAATCATAAATCTTCCATGCCACGACCACTGGTGCACTACTCCTAGTCAGTCCAAGGAGCCAAGGATCACTTGGGGCGACCTCATGAGAAAAGATGTTCGAGTTTCTCAATGTCCACGAAGAGGTCACGAAGTTGGTCTGAAGGTCGGTTGGAGAGCTCACAGCTCTCACAGAGACGTGGATGGCAAGATCTCTGGTCCCGGGGAAACTCCGAGATCCTAGGAGCAACTGGCCGGATTTGATTAAATCAGACAGTTATCCTAATTCCCTACAGTGAAGTAAAGGGGAACGGAATTCCATGAGGCAACGGATCGTTCTTCTGATTACTTAAATAAAAAACACCCAAGGAAAAAGTGGGGCAAACTTTCTAGAACACGATCTTGACCAGAAAACTTTCCCGGAATACTAACTTAGGCATCGAAACTCTTCCCTAGGTGAGAGCCCGCTCCGGTGACCTGTTTTCCTTATCTTCTCAGGCTGCTAAAGGCAGAGCTCCATCACGATCTTCGGGGTGATTCGGCCCATCACTTTTGGATCCCATCAATAATATATTTCAAAAATTAAAATTTTTTTATTGAAGATTTTATTGAATTTGAAATAAAAAAAATAGTTAACCATTAACTTTGACGGTTAGAGCCTTAACCATGCAAATGCACACCATAGCATTACCCTATATAGGGAATGTCTAAAAATTGTGACTTCGCTCAATTTGAGAAGCACGACAAGAAGCAGTGCAAGAACGGTCACCAACAGCAGTCGCACAATTCGAAATCTCATCTTCTTCCCAATCTCCTTCTTCATCCATCTCTTATATCAGTTGCTACTTCTCTGTTGTGGTTCCCAATTTTAAAGAAACTGCACCATTCTTTTTCCTTTTTGAAAAAGCACGGTAAGATTCACTTTTTTTTCCCTTTCTGTTTCTCCTTTTTCATGTTTAGAGGTAGCAAATGCCAGGGGAGGAGGCAGTGAATATGGTTTGGAATAAGAAATCAAATTTAATTCTTGGTGATGGGGTTCAAAAGTGAACACCGGGTCACCCCAAAACAGTGATGATATCAATTGACTGCAAACCTGAGAAGAAAGTAGAGAAGGTCACCAGAGGTGGGCTGTGCCCGGGGAAGAGCACCGATGCCTAAGTCAATATTCTGAGAGTAACTAGGTGTAATTAGTTCTCAGAGAAAATGTTCTCTTGTCCGTAGACTGTGTGTGATTTCATTATATAAAAGAGATCAATTACCTCACAAATCAGGTTCTGCTATTACTTGACTGTAGGCAATTAGGATAGTTGTGAGATCCTTGAATGATGCCAACTGCTCGTGGAATCATGGAGTTTCCTTTGGTTAAGGTATCTTGCCATTCACATCTTTGTCGAGAGCCGCGAGCTCGCTAACCGACCACTAGGCCAACTTTGCGACCTACCCGTAGACATCGAGGTCTCGGCCAACTCTTCTGGGAAGTAGCGCCGAGTGGTAGTAGGCTCATGGGAGATGTTAGGAGTCATGCACTTCTAGTCATGGCATGGAAGATGTATAAGACAAGTTGGGAATTACCAGGGCGTAGGTCGAGGTCTGGTGGTACCTCTCTCGAACTCATTTAGGAGGTCAATAACCTTGGAGGTCGATGGTAGTAGGTCGTTGCAAACCTATTCTATTGACTTTCAGGTATTGAGGGTTGGGGCCTTGAGCCCATTTGGGTTGACTTCTTGTCTGGGTCCTGCCCGTTTATGTTGACTCACCTGGGTTATACCCGTTTCTCCCATCATTACTCCCCTATAGGCCCAGCAAGCTCAGAGGTTGTGGTGCCTAAATTACCATCTTAAAGTCGTAGCTACTAACGGGTTCGCCGATTCCATGTAACGGCTAGCATTGGGGTACCTTTCATTGAAGGCCTGCAAGCTAGCATTCAATTTTTTGACCTTAAACGGAATTGCGCACACTTGGTCGTGGCATGAAAGACATATCAACTGAATTGGGACTCACTGGATCATAGGTTGTGGTCCAATGAGACCTCTTTTACACTCATGTTGTAGCTCCGTGACCTAGGAGGTAGGTGGTAGGAGGTCCCTACCCACCTGTTCCTTGGGACTCGCAGGTCGGAGATTTAGGTATCAAAAAACCATCTTAAAGTAGCGAGTCTGACCTTCAGGTATTAGAAATCACCATCTCAGGTCAGGGGCCTGACCTTCAAGCATTAGGAGTTGCCATCTATAGGTCAGGGGGCCTAACTTTCAGGTATTAAGAACTACCATCTCCAAGTCGGGGGTCTGACCTTCAGGTATTAGGAATTACCATCTGTAGGTCGAGGCCCTTGAAAGGTCTTGTGGTTTCCTAGTAACTGCTCGCGAGTCTGACCTTCAGGTATCCAGAACTACCATCTTCAGGTCGTAACCCTTGAAAGGTCATGTTGCTGCATTTTGTAACGGCTATTTCTGAACGAAGACATATTCCTCAGTTTTTTGGAGAGCTGGCCGTTCAGTTTAGATGTGGAAAGTCACAGTACTTCAGTTTTAGGGAGAACTGAAAAGTTTCCAATTTTGGAAAGTTGCCATGCTTAAATCAGGAGAGTTGCTCCGTTTAAATTTTGGGAACAAATTAACCCATTCGGTTCTAGGTAATTGCCTAGTTTCAGATTTGGAAGGTTACCCCATTCTACAGCCCGAGAGACTCGTCATTCAATATAAATTAGGAGTCTTACAATATTTAGGATTTACCTAAACTTTCTCACAGCTTGTTTTCAACTTACAAAGCTTTCTACTTTAAATTTCCTTCCTTTCTTCTGCTTAAGCATTCGGTTACTCAGGGCAACTACCCGTTTTCACCTTCCTGGATTTTACTACGTGAGTTTTCTTCTCTTTTCCTTTGAAAGATTTTATCTTTTGGAGTTTTTTCGGGTAAACCCGAGATGTCAATTTCAATGTCTTCTGCGTCTAACACTCCTTCCCTTCATCTTGGACACACAGCTCCTTCCCATTCTTCTATTGATTTGGAGAATCGAGTTTTCTATTTACACCCGGTTTCCGTCAAAGCTCCTTCTGTTAGGAGCGAAACCCTTGAGCTTCCTGAAACAGAAGCTTATTCCATGTCTTCTGTTCTTGAGCCTTCTGAAATTTTTAACATCAGTGGAGAGTTAGGTCTGGGAAAAGGCAAAATAGTCACTGCAACGGAGGATGAGCGCCCTTACAGTAGACGCAAGGATCGTATAGTCCTTTATCTTTCTAGCCTCAATTGAGGCATCCTCCTTCCTTTCCTTCATCCGCTATTTCTTGATATTGCCCACTATTGAAGTATTCCCTTAGCCCAACTTGTTCCAAGCTCCCTCAAGATGGTGGTCGCTTTCATAGCGACTTGCCATCTCTACAGAGTTCCAGTTTCTCTGGAGCTCTTTAGGAGCCTTTTTAAACTAGGCGTCTCCTTGGCCTCTAAATCTTCCAAGGGTATCTCCAGTTTAACCCCAGACACAAGCTAGTAGGACCTTTTCAGACCTTTTCTTCTATGCTCGTCTTCCATGCCATTCAGTTTGGTGCGAGCCCTACCCAAATTGGAACCTGAATCATTCATTTTTTAACGAGCTCCTTGACCTATCCCATGACCAAATCGAGCATAGGGATTTCTTGATTAACTTGGCTAAGTCTGATAGAGCCAAGGTTGGGTGTACTACCCCAGTTTGGCCTGAGACTTTCCTACGTCCTGTTGGGCTAAGGAGCCCAACAAAGCTTGACCTCCTTGCAGTTAGGGGAGCTCTGGGGATATCCCCCTCTGGTAGGGAGCTTTTGTGTCTTTAACTGATGTTTTCTTTATCTACTCATAATTTTACACTAACAGTTCTTCTTTTTCCCTGTCTTGGCAGAAATGAGAATCATATCTTGGATCCTTAGCTCTGAACCTTCTCAAGCTTCTTTTGGTGGAGCTCGAGGCATGGCTGGTGTCTCTTCTGCTGCAGCCCCTGGCACTAGCTTTCCTGTTCCCCGGGGTAGGGGGAGACAGGTAGTAGCTAAGAGGACTAAGGGTGCCTCCAAGCGAAGCTCGGGGGCTGCTAGGATGAAGTCATCTGACCGACCCATCAAGATTCCATCTTTAACTTCTTCACCTTCTTCCCAGAATACAACATTGATTCCTCCGAGCTTAGTTGCTAAGGGGAAAGCTCCCATGATCTCAGAATCCAAACCTGCATTTCCGAGCTACGCCATTGAGGAGGTCGCAAACACTTTTAAAAGGTTGGGAGCTGCTGCCCTGGCCACTCATTCCTCCGAGGATGCTGCGAGATGGGTCCCTGATTTCCCAATGGAGACCTCTGACTCATTGCTCCAATGGCCCCACTCTCAATCGTTCTTGATAGAGTGCGCTCATTCAATTGACCGGGAGATCTACTGGCAATTAATAAACAAGGAGATTGACAAATTTGGTGCCTCCCTTTACACTACAGTGAGTTCCCATGACCTTCTACGAATTTACAATTGGTCCTGTCTCATTTTGATTTCGGCAATGACCTCTTTTTCTCTCTTTTGTAGGTCACATCCTCTTTGGGGAGAGCTTGAGGAGGTAGGCTGAGAACTCCAAAGAGGACAAGGAGTTTGCCTCTCTTATCTCTGAGCTCCAGGATGCCAATCAACTGGTTTCCAGACCTCTGAGTAATCGACTCAAATAATAAACAGGGAACTGTTGTCATGACCTTTCTACCAATAGCACTACGTTGATTGCTTTCTCTGTTGTAGTAAGATATATCGAGATTTCCTCTCTTGACCTCGGTGTGAGAAGTTCAGGAGGGTGTCCCAGGAAGTCCTTCAGCTTGATGAACTCCGCTTGGGAGTCCTAAGTCCACTGGAAGTCCTTTGGCTTTTCTATGACATTGTAGAATTTTTCTCCTTTGTTCACCAATTTTCTGATGAAGCACCCCAGTGTTGCCATCTTTCTTGCTAGGCTCTGGACCTCCTTGATGTTTTTGGGAGGTTCCATATCCAACAGTGCCTTTATCTTATCTGGATTGGCATCAATGCCTCTTTCAGAGGTTATGCAGCCCATGAATTTACCTGTTGAAACTCCGAAGGTGCATTTTTCTAGGTTGAGCGTCATGTGGGCAACCTTCAGAGTCTAGAAAGTCTCCCTGATGTAGTCAATGAAATCTTCAGAGGTCCTAGACTTGATCACTATGTCATCCACGTAGAACTCTATGTTCCTCCCGAGCTGGTTTTTGAACACCTTATGCATAGCTCACTGGAATTCTGTTCTTGCGATCTTCAGGCCAAACGGCATTTTGGTGTAGTAGTAGGTCCCAACCTCTATGATGAACGAGGTTTTTTCCATGTCTTCCACTACCTTTGGGAATTGGTGGTACCCTTTTTATGCATCCAAGAAACACAGCCACTGATACCCGATTGTCAAGTCCACCATTTGATATATACTTGGGAGTAGATAGGAGTCCTTCTAGCAAAATTTGTTCAATGTGGTGAAGTCCACACACATCCTCCATATCCCTTGTTTCTTTGGGACCACGACTACGTTGGCTAGCCACTCAAGGTATACCACCTCTTTCAGAAGAGCTTGGACTTCGTTTAGCTCAGGGGCGAAGGTCCTCTTCTTCTGCTTTATTGGCTTGACCGCTGGTTTGAATCCGACCTTGTGTTCGGCAATTTATCTGCCAAGCAAAGACTTTCAGATACTCTTGAAGGGAATCAACAAGTTTCCCTTTAATTTTAGGAGGTAATACCTCTCCTACCTTTGTCCCTTTCTCAGGCAATTCTGGGTTGAGGAACACCTTCTCTCCTCTGCCGGCTGCCTGGATTCTGTAATCATCATTCCTTTTTCGGGAGGTTGATGCAATTCTCCTTCTTGAGCTCAGGCGAGCACTATTTGTTTCCTTTAGTGATGTAACATTCTGCTACAAGCTGTTTGTCCCCTTCTAGGAGAATCCAAGTGTCTCCAACTTGGAATTTCTTGCTATAGTTGAGTAGAGAAATTTTTGCTCTCAGGTCCATGACCCCCCTTCTACCCAGGATTGCATTGTAAATTCCGGGGGTGTCGACCACCATCCAATCCATGACCATAGTGACCTCCTTGCCACTCTTACGGACTGTAGTCGGGACATAGATAATCCCATCAGCATAGATTGCGTTGCCGTTAAAGCAAGTCAAAGCTGGGTCTAACCTTATCAGTGTCCACCAGTATTTTTCGAACCAAAGAATCTCTGATCTGGAGGGACACTATGAGGGGTTATGAGTCTTCCCCTCAAGCTTGCTTTAACCTCCTATCGATGGCATTTATTTCGCAGACAGAAGGTCGCTGATTTTGAGAGGCTACTGGAGTTGGATCAGCAGGACCTAGGTTCCTTGCTAGCAACTCTTGTAGGTGGCCCTCCTTGATTAACCTCTCAATCTCACGTTTGAGGTCAAAACAGTCCTTTGTGAGATGACTGTGGTCCTTGTGGTAGTGGCAGAACTTGTCTGAGTCTCTTTTAGCCATTGGACTCTTGAGAGGTCTTGGGGGCTTCAGGAGACCTCTCTTTTTCCATGACCACAAGAATTTCGACCTGTGAGGTCTACGGAGGAGTGGCCACAAGGTCGGGGATGATCTTTCTCTTCTTTTCTGAAGTTCCTCCTGTTGAATGGAGGTCCTTCCTGTCCCTCTTTGAGGACTAAAGGCTTTTTGGTCGCCCTTTATTGTCTTTTTCAATAGCTGAGGCAAGGCTAAGGATCTTCTTCTGGACCGCTATCTCCTCAGTCTTGATAAGTTTTTCTAGGAGCGTCTGCAACTCCTTAATGGTTTTTACTTGCTCCTCGGCCAACCTATGGGCCACATACCCCCCTCCAAACCTTGTTTGAAGGCAGTGATGTAGATGGCATCATTTTTCTGCTCTATCTCCACTACTTCATCATTGAAGCAACTCTAGTGGCTTCTCATACTCTCTCCAACTTCTGCCTGATGTTGACGAGGTCATTGATGTCTTTTTTGTCCCTCTTGCTGCTTTGATAATTTTTCAAGAACAGTTCCTTCAGTTGTGTCCAGCTTGAGATGCTTGCTTTCGGAATGCCCTTGAACCAGGACTAGACCTTTCAGTGTTGACCGAAAAGCTCAGCATTTGAAGTGGTCTTGGTACTTGTACATCGCCGTGTAAGACTCATATTCGTCTATGTGCTGTAAAGGTTCACCCATGCCATCATATTTTGCCTCCAAGTGTAGGGCTATGAATCCTGGCGGTATCCAAGTGGTTGGGATGCTGTGGAAAAAGGGCTCGGTTAGGTTCACATTGCTCTGCGACTTCTGATTGGCTAGGGGAGTTGCCTACTCAGTGGATTGGGGGCTATCCGTCGAGCATTATCGCCTGTCATTTCAATCCGACTTCGTTGAGGTGGCATCCTTACTCCAAGAGGAGTTCATAGCGAGCTCCCTTGCTCTTCAGGGCCAGCATCTTGCCTTTGGCTTCGGGACATGGCTACTCAATTGAGCCTATCTCTGACGTCGTAACCATTTCCATTATTCAGGATTTCCTTGAGGTCGGTCACAGGTTGTGTTCTTGTCCACTATGACCTTTCTTGCTCTCGACCTTTTTCCCGACCTTGCTTACCAGGGCGGAGGTCATTCCTGCCTTCTGAAGGCAGAAGTGGATCAGGTTGGGTGCATTTAGCTTGGCCTCGAGGAGGCCTTGAATTTCTTCGAGAGGGCACCGGAGTACATCCAGTGGACATGTAATCTCCCTTGCCAGAAATCCTCTCGAAGGCTACCACCATTCGTTCCAGGAGGTCCTCTGGAACTGATATCTATGTTCTCCTAGATTTCTGTAGTCTGGGACAATTCCCATTGGCCGTAGTATCAGAGGGCCCTTGCTCGGGCCTCTCTTGCACAGGTGGAGGGTTTGTTGGGACCCTCCGAGACGGACCAGACTGTGATAGCCGCAGTGGTTCCTGCCGAGCTGCCAGGTCTGGGCTATTGTTCTCTTCCAAGGGCCTGGCTTCAGGCACTATTTCACCTGTGTGAAGTCTCGTCCTGTCGAGTGGTCTACCTCGGCGTGGTGGTTGAACACATGTAGGCTGTAATTGAGTCATCAGGCTTTTTATTTATTTTGTGTAGGGAAGAAGGCTAAGCTTTTTGTCTGATTGCCACAGACGGAGCCAGGAGTGATGGGGCTCAAAAGTGAACACCGGGTCACCCCAAAACCATGATGACGTCAATCGACTGCAACCTGAGAAGAAAGCAGAGACGGTCACCAGAGGTGGGCTATGCCCAGGAAAGAACTCCGATGCCTAAGTAAGTATTTCGAGAGTAATTAGTTTTCAGAGAGACTGTTCTCTTGTCCGTAGACTTTTTTTGATTTGATTATATAAAAGAGATCAATTACCTCACCGATCATGCTTTGCTATTACATGACAGTAGGCAATTAGAATAGTTGTGATATCCTTGAATCCCGTCAACTACTTATAGAATCGTGGGGTTTCCCTTGGTTAATATATCGTTCCATTCACCAATGGATTAGTTAAAAAACATTCGTCCATCTGTACTCATGATCATTTTTCTATAAACCTCGGTGACGATGGAAATTCGTCCATTCACCTTGAAATTGGTGACGATGGAAATTGGTCCATCTGTAGAGAGATGGAACGATTTAGTAAACCTTAACAATTCTATAAACATTCGTCACCAAATCTGTACTCATGATCATTTTTCTGCAGGACAAATATTAATATTACTTATATGAACCTGACTATTAATTAATTATCATTAAATTAATCCTTACCGACATCTTGGAGTCAAACATATTGATTCATCGGCAGCGAATCAGTCCCCCATTATTCTTCCCAGAAAGGAAAAATAAAAATAAAATAGTAAAAGAAATAGTATACAATAATATACTTTCAACACTATAACCTTCCTCCGATTGATACTTTTACATTACACGTACGTGGTTGCACGTTTGATCATTACAATTACCACCTCCCTTCGGAACTGATCGTGGCAGCCACGAGAATTTGTTGATCGATCACCAGCGCGTTCTTTTTACCTACTTTGTTATCATTCTCAATATAAATAGAAAGGATCAGATTAATTCGTAGCATTCGAACGAAGCACGATTAGCTAAGGATCTAGAGAGAGAAAGAGGTTCAACAATGGCGAAAACCGGTGCTCTAACTGTTATATTGCTCGCAGCAATTGTGCTCTTGGGCTGCGTCTTCGGGCGGGCTCAAGGTCAAACTCTGCAGATGGGATTCTATAAGGGGAAATGCAAAGGAAATGTGGATGTTGAGGCAATCGTTCGCAGCGTTGTTATTCTATCGTTCTTCAAGGACCCAACCATTACTGCTGCTCTTCTTCGCATGCAATTCCATGATTGCTTCGTGAATGTAAGAAATTTTTTACCTAATAAATACTCCATCTCTCTACATTCCAATTTCCATTTTCCTGAAATTGAATATTTTGTTGCTTAAAATAATTTTTTCTATTAAAATTCTATTAACCACGTCCTCAATTTAAATATTTATGATCTTTAAGGCTAAAAATGTTCTACCACCTATTTTCATTAATGAAAAAGATAATGTAGTAACTTTATATGATTATTTGATTGAGTCTAATTGAAATATTTAATTTCTGACTGACGGAGTGGGGAACAAAATTTAGTAACTAGATTTTGTGTATATATACTAACAATGTTGTTTTATGATAAAGGGATGTGATGCATCAATTCTAATAGACGGAAGCACGTCAGAGAAAACCGCACCACCAAATCTTAGTGTTAGAGGTTATGAGATCATCGACGCAGCCAAATCCGCCGTGGAGGCAGTTTGCCCCGGTGTCGTCTCCTGCGCAGATATCATTATTATGGCTGCCAGAGATGCTGTTTCCATGGTTAAAAAAAAAACATATGCATGCATGGCCCTCATTCTTTCTTGTTTTTCTTTTTCCAATGCGAGAAATGATCAGTTTGTATTTATAGAATTTAACCCGATCGACTCCTTTCTAAACTCAGAGTAGAGGACTGAAGTACGATGTAGAAACGGGGAGGAGAGATGGGATTGTTTCTCTTGCCCAGCTCGTGAATCTCCCGGCTCCTTCAATATCAGTTTCTGATTCCGTCAAAGCATTTTCTAAGAAAGGACTTGGTGTCTTGGACATGGTTTATCTTCTAGGTAATGTTTTTTATTTCTGTTTTTTTAATTCAAGCTACAAGCCAATACTTTGTCCGTCAACAATTAAATATCCTATAAGCTAGTTTTCAAGTCAAATGAGTCGAGATCTAACTACAATCTAATTTGAGTTAAATGTAGAGTTTAGTTCAAATTATTTTTAATAAATGAGCTAGATTTTAATATTTAAATATTTATATATATAATAAATTTATTTAAAAACAAAAATTACATTTAAATATATGTATATATAAAAAGGTTGTTGAAGTTGAGATCAAGCTAAGGGAAAGGAATCTCCAACTCGCTCATTTTTTTTATTTTTTCCAAGCTTTACTCTCGATTGCACCTTTAGGGATTAGTCCCATTTCAGTAGGGTAAGTATAAAAATGATTATCACTTGATTCATTTATAATATAACAATGTCAATTTTAAATAAATTTTTAATTAATTTAGAAAATAAAACAATTTATAACTATCAAAATAAACATAATTAGAAACATTTAATTTCTGATTCATATTTTTCACGTATCTATACCGTGCATGTCCAGAATATTCATTTGTAATTATTCATAGCTTCTTCTTCATTATTGAAGGTGGCCACACCGTAGGAGTTGCACATTGTTCCCTCTTCAAAGATCGGCTCTACAATTTCCAGAATACCGGAAAACCCGATCCAACCATGGATCAAGGGCTGTTAACAATGCTGAGATTCAGGTGTCCTCAGAATTCAACAACAAATAATTCTGCTAATCTTGACCAAAACCCTATGAGCTCCATGATCGTTGACAACTCTTATTATAGACAAATCGTGCTTCATAAAGGTGTTCTTCAAATCGATCAAGAACTGGCATTGGATCCGTTAACCCAGAATTCGGTGCAAGGCATTGCAAACGGGTTCGATTTCAACACCAAATTTGCTGAGGCTTTGATTAAGCTTGGACGTGTTCAAGTTCTTACGGGCACTCAGGGACAAATTAGGAAATCATGCCGAGCGGTGAATAAAAACTGATGAGTTAGGTGGACTTCCTCATTTTCTTTTCTCAGCAGATGTTCTAATTGAGGTGTTTTGTTTTGATTTCTCACTCATTCTTGTTGTACCTTGTATTCTGTTTCTTCTTTCCGGGATTTGTTTTGTGCCAATATTCAAATTGTATTATTATTTTCTCGTTCCTTGAATAATTATTATTATTTTTTTTTTTGGCATTGGTTATGTAACTTTGTGGATTGATCTTAATCTTGTTAACTAATCTGGATTTGGATAATGGCATTGCCCCTATAAGAGGCAGAACTCTTGGACTTGTTTGGTATGAGTGGAAATGGGAGGTATTGGAGGAGGAAAGTAAATTAGAGAATAAATGTGGTATTTACTCTATTTAATTGGAGGTATACAAGGAAAGAACTAAATGATAAATTAGTTGTATTGACAGTGGTAGGAGAAAAAAATAAAATCGAAATAGATAAAATTACTTTCCATTAGGGAAGTCAATATAACAATTCCCCCCTTCTGCCTCCCCTTAACATACCAAACACAAATACCTCCACAAACAATTTACAAATAATTTAAGACCATAATTATCAAAACTAAATAATTTAGAACTAAAATTTAATATTGTTCAAATATTAGAGGTTAGAATTAGAAAAACTGAAAATTTCAGGTTAAAAAGGAACTTTACAAAAAAATATTTAGGACCAAAATTATCAACAGTAGATAATTTAGAACTGAATTCTAATATTATTCAAATATGAGTGGTCACTTTTCAAAATTAGTAAAAGTGAAAATTTCAGGTTAAAAAAAGAATTTTTCAACATATTTAGGACCAAAATTATCAACAGTGAATGATTTAGGACTTAATTATAATATTTTTCAAATACTAGGGGTCAAATGAACAAAAGTTAAAATTTTCAGTTTAACAAAGAATTTTACAAAACATTTAGGACGAAAATTAATAACAGCGAATAATTTATGACTAAATTATAATATTTCAGACAATCTAAAAATAGAAATAATTACATTAAACTCCGAACTAAAAGAATAATTTGTGATTAAGTAATTTTCTTTTTTCCTTTAACATTTCTAATTTTCAATCAGTAAAGCCATGAGTTAAAAAACTTATAAAAACGACAATAATGTTGTAAATCGAATATTATCCTCATAATTCAAGGAAAAAATTTTTGCAGTCATTTCTGGAAAGTGTACATTTTATTAAATTGGTTTATATAAATTAACCATATCTTTCTATATTATAAATTTTAGAGTTGGTGTACACACTGAAAACAGGTCCCCCACCACCACATATAGAATTGTCCAAAATTATTTGCTACAAGTTTCTTATCTTCTTTCTCCACCATATACCTTCGAAAGACATACAACAACATATATCCCCTTCATCCAGCTTCCTCTGATTTTCAATTTTATCTTCACTAATAAAGTTTCCCTCACACATGTAAAATTCTTGAACCCAAAAGAGAGAAGAAATGACCTCTGCAGCCTACTCATGCCACTGCCAATTGGTACCTTCTTCTCATTTTCAGAGCCAAAACCTTCCCCTGCAGTGGCTGCCAACCAATGTGGGAATGATCAGAAAGCAAAGATTGATGGGAGGAGAAGAACTTCACAATAGGCCAATGGTAAAATGTGGTGCAACTCTAGGGGACTTCATTGGAGGAGACCTTCTTAAGTTTGATTTAGGCCAATGGCTTTCTGATGTTGAAGAACATAAAGCCTTAGCCATATATTCTCCTCACGAAGGTGGCTATGAGGGGCGCTACCTTAACAGATTAAGGTACAAAGGTTACAAGTTCTTGGACCTCACTGCCCGTGGATTGGGTGATCCTGAGACTACTCTCACAAAATTTCACCCTGTTTGCCCAGTAAGTTTGCTTAGTAATTAGCACAAAATTTGGATTGTTTTCTTGATTCTGAGAAACTGAGAATTTGCAGTGATGCAGGCTCATGTTGGAAAGCAACCTATTGCTAGATGGTATTTTCCACCAGAGGTTGATTACAGGCTCTCCTTACTTCCCCCAGATGCCCAAGGTCTCGTGGTTTGGATAATTGAGGCAAAGGTGAAAACAGAACTTGTTAATTTCATTACGAAGTATGTCCTCAAATCAAATGTTTGATCATGTCCCTTTTGGGAATGTGTAGGTCTTGTCTAAGGCTGAACTACAGTTTCTTGCATTGCTTCCTTCTCTGAGGCCTAAAGTCAGAGTAATTGCAGAGTGCGGAAACTGGTAAGAAATTTTCTCTCGTCGGCAGTCAATTTGATCAAACCTTTTTGCTCCTTTCTATCTGCAAAAAACAAAGCTTTCTAGTTCCCTTCACCCCCTAAGGGAACAGAAAATGGACAAATCTGTGCTTTTTCTTGGAGAGTCTACTTGAGTACTAAATTCTTTTCGTTTCTGATCTTACAGGAGAAAATTTGTTTGGAAACCTCTAAAGGAAATTGCAGAATTACCAGCAACAAATCAAGCATGACAACCAAGTAAAAGTGAAAACAAATATCTGTAGAAATTGTGAACCTCAAGGTTAACTTAAAGATCCCTTTTGCAAAACTTTATCCAGATTGAATATAATATATTCGGCAGATAGTGTAAGTATTTAGTTTAAGGTTCAGAAACCTCTGTAGCATCAAGAAAATTCCTTTCAAACGGTTTTGAATGCCAGTTTTTTATGTCCATAAATTGATGCAATCCCTTTTTTGGGCAGTTGTTTGTATATTTTCTGCAATTGTTTGATATAAAAAGTGAAGTAAATCACATAAAAAAATGAGCCTATTGATGTTCAACTTTCACATACAATCTTGAGTCTGATTATCAAAATTAAATGAATAGAAATTTGCAGCTTCAAAGAAATTGTATATATGGAAATCTAAACAAAAAACACACCAGTACTACTCTAAGCCTTGGATGCAGTGGTAGCAACATCAGACCTGAAGGACTTTGCAAGAATTACATCATCAACATTAGTCCCAAACATGGTTGTGGGAAGAGAAACTGTGCCTGGATTTACACTACCAAATACAGAGATCGCAGTGGCAGATTCACTGGGATCAGCCTTGTACTGAAAATGCAATAGACCTTTCGGGAACAAGAAAATGTCCCCATATTGAAGTGTTTGATTGAAGAGTTTGTTAGTTGTGTCCACGAAACCGACCTCATGACTTCCCCTGATGACCAACAATAGTTCTGCAGAACGCGGGTGGGTATGTGGAGGGCTGACACTGCCTGCAGGGAACTGGAGAACTGCCATAGACACACTCTGCTCATCAAGGACTCGAAACTCTGCCTTTCCAGCCTCAGTCACTTTGAAGCTTGGTAAGGTGGAACCAAATATTCCACGCATACCCATGAAAGTGAAGAGATTTCCATCCACGAAAGTTGCATTTGCAGGGACTATGAAATCAGATGTAACATCTGGATCTCCTGCTTTTTCCATCCAAGAATTGGCTAACACAACAAGAAGGCATATCAGGCTGATGATCTACAATGAGAATGAGGCCATCTTGGAACTGAAAAAAGAATGGAGAAGATAGAAATGTAAGATGGGATGGTATATCAGAGCATGCTTTTGGTCAGGTTTTTGTACGCCAGAAATATTCAAGACATTACCATGCCTAGGGGTGTTCAAAACCAAATCCAATTGATCGGATCCAATTTAGTCAAAATCGATTACATCCAATTATTTAATCGGATTGGCGAGATGGTTTTTTGTTTCAAATGATTAAATTAGTACGGTTATTGGATGTAGATGATAAAAAATGGTTTTCAACCGAATCCATTACTTTATATATTTATATTATTATATATTATATATTTAATATAAATATAATATTAAAAATAAATAAAATAATAAATAATCATTAAATTTAAATATTAAATAATAAAATTTATTTTTAAATAACAATTATATTATAAATGATATATAAAATAATAAATATATTTATTATATAATAAAAAAATAAAAATAATTTTTATACATAAATCCTATCCAATTGAACTAATCCAATCCACTATGTTTGGATTGAATTAGATGAAAGTAAAAATATTAGATAAATTAGATGATTTTTTTATCAATCAATTGATGGATGAACCAATCCAAATGCAATCAATGATCACCCCTAACCAAGCCGGCTGGGATGGGTGAACACAAAGTTTCTGGTGTTTGACGTCCGTGTGTGAGTCAGAAGGGTGTCATCATGTTTTAGGATGACACCATTAATTATATCATAGGTTTGGTATATTTTGAAAAAGGCAAATTCTAAGGTGGACCAGGCTTTTGTGCATTTGAAACTAAAACGTCTCATCTTAATTTAGAAAAAAAAAATGTTTAAAGAAAAATTAAAAATCTTAATCTAACAATTTCAATTTGTGGTAAACTTTTACCTAATTTACCAAATTAGATATTCAATCCTTGTGTCGTTTGCAATAGGAATAGAGATATTATATTGGGCTTTTAACTGATTTGTTCCCCCAACTTTGTTTTTTAACCGTTATAGCCTCTTAACATATTATGGGCAGTCCTTATGGTCCCTTAACATGTTATGGACCATCATTTTGATCTCAACTATCATTTTTTCTAACAAAAAATTCTTTGAAACCTATCATTTTACTAGTATAAGATAACTTTTCAGGAGCAAAATTATCCATTTCTTCCGTGCTACTCAAAATTCAACCAATTCAAATGTTGTGAATGAATTTTGATTGTCCAGTTAATTTATTTGGGTTTGTTAATCCAAATGCATCTAAATTTCTTTTTTCAAAAAAAATGATTGGTTAGATTTTGAGCAACAAGGATAATATTGATAATTTTTCCCCTAAAATATTATCCTATGCCAATAAATGACTAGTTAAGACTAGTGTTTTATTAAATAATAGTTGGGATCATAATAGCTTCCCATAAAATGTTAAGGGTGGATCATAATGGCTAGAAAAAAACTTGTGGAATCACATTATAGTTTAGTCAAAACATATGGGACCAAATAGGCTAAAAGCCCTATTTCATTCCTTTTAACTATCTTGTAAAGTTTATGCTGCTGGATTAAATTGGAAAATTAGTGAGTATAATTGTAGATTAATTTGAAGAAAATATCCTTATTAATAATATTTAATTTTATTACTCCTCTATCCCTCTCTTTACTCCACTAGGTAAACAGTTTCTGAATTAGTGAGTTGTTGTGAGAATCTCTCCCTTTGGAGACATTTCAATGGGTAGAGTAGTGAGCATGGAGACCACCTGTCTTAAGTTCAAATCTCATCAACATCCTCATGGATTGAGTCCTGTGTATATCTAAAGATGGCGGCTGCAAATTAAAAAATAATAATAATAATATTATTATTATTATTACAATGAGTTGTTGTGAAAATCTTTTAAAAATATAAAGTGATAAATTAAAATACTTTCTAATAACCACCTTTTATGAATATATATATTTAAATGCAATTATTTTATGTATAATAAAAAAAATTTTTTCTCATTATAGCTACAATTCCTTTTGTTTCAAGATAAATAAAGAAAATAATTTAAATGAAGAGTAAAATTATAAATAAAGAATTATGATTTATTACTAAGAAAGCCTCAACAATGAAGAGAATTATTGTCTTTGGAACTTACCTTCGCTGCCTGCCCGTACGCAGGTCGCCTCACAATAAATGCAGCTAGCCTGCCAACTCACTGTTCATGTCCGAGTTTGATATTAATATTAAATAAATTTGATTTAATTTATTAATTATTAATATTAAAATTAAATAATTTAAATTAATATTTAATATTTAATACAACTAAAAACTAAAAATACAATTTAGATTCTATTTTCTTTCTAATTAGACATTGAATTGCTGAATTTTTATTCGGAAATTATGATTTAGGTGGGAATTGGATATAAATATATATATATATAATGTATTTATAGTTATAAAAATTATATATGAAACTACTTATAATTTTTAAAAAATGATGATATTTCTTTCATTTTTTTGAATAAATATAATTATTAATTTGGATATTTTATATTATTGTCAAACATATTCCATAATTGAATTTTGATTTCCATCATCCAAAATCAGAGTTTGATATTTCAACCACAGTCAATTTCAAACTGATCTTTAATAAAGGATGGAGGAACAAAAAAAGAATAAAAAAACATTAAGAACCAAAATTATTGAAGGGGAAAAAAAGATTAAAAAAAGTTTAGTGTGATGAAATAGTGAATGTGCATTTGGTCAAACTATCTTATGGAAAGGATGAGAGACTCCTCAAATCTCCTAATGATGTCATCAATGAGATCATGAGCTTCGAGATCAAGTCTCCTACTTAGTCTTGGAGGCTAAGTTTCCTACTTCTATAAATATATTGCTCCTGGGACTAGACCTATCAATGAGTTGGCCCACCTCAATCCCTATTCCAAATCCACATAAGTTTCGACTTACATAATTCCCTTTAGTCCACGGGCTCCCATATATATTTTTTAAAATATTCTAATTTATTACTTAATATTTTTTAATCGCAAATATCAAATAGATACTATATAATTATTTTTAAAAAAATTAAAAATTATCAATAATAAAATTACATTGACGAAATATGGACTTTGACATTTTGTTGAATATTTAGGAATTTTTCTTGATATAATTTGTATAATATGAATGTAATTTTATTATTGATAGTTTTTATTTTTTTTTAAAAAAAATTGTATAGTATATATTTTATATTTGCAATTAAAAAATATTAATTAATAAATTAAAATATTTAAAATATATATATAGAGGCCCATGAGTTTAAAGGGCTTCTGTGGGCTGAAAATTTAATGGGTTGGGGCTTCTGTGAGTTTGAGATATCGGTTGAGGTGGACCAGTCCATTAACAGGTCTACTTGAGACCATTTGAAGATACATACATGAAAAGTTGAATAAAGCTATTACAAGTTTATCTTCTATTTTGGTCGTTCCTCTTTATTTCTCCAATTTGTTCATATCTTTATATTTCCTCCATTAAATTTATAATACGTTATCAGCATAAGGCTTTTACCAACTGAGATTCTTTTTAGTCAAGATTTACAATACAAAGCTTTCAACTACGATTCCTCATATTCTAGATTTAGGGATTGAATCTTTCATCTTTTGCAATGTTTATATATTTATAGATTCATACATCCAATTTATGATAAAACTCTCTTTTCATTCATTTTATGTTATGATTTTTAATTATGCGGAGTTAATTATATATAGTTAATATATACTTGTTTTATACTACTAGATATTCATATGATTTACTAATTTATTATTAGTTTTTCATCACTACAAATCTTCAAAGTTTGAATTTATGGCCTTGGATATTTCGGGCAAAACTTTTTATCATGGTGGCTAGATGCCAAATATGCCCAGTTTCAATGGGTCTTGAGGACGCCATTAAAGAGAGAAATGATGCCTCTAATAAAGAAAGGGCGAAAACTATGATTTTTATTTGTCGGCAACAACATGAAAGTTTGAAAATGAATATCTTTTTGTCAAAGATCTTTCAAATAGCCTAGTGATATGACCACTAACAAATTGTTGCTCTGCCTAAAGAATTTCTGTGATTGGATGTAATTAAGGCTATGAGATTTTAATAAGTGAACACAATTCTATCACTTTTGCATCAGTATTCAAATTGAAATTATATGGTGCAAATTTACAGATGTTGATATATGGGAAAAGACATTCTCTAGTTCTTAAGCTTCAAATATGCTCTTAAAGCAGTAATAACAAGAAAAGAAATTTAAAAAATATTTTAAGTTTTCCTCATGCCCTCATATAACGAGTAAAATTTTGACTTATTAATAGAAAATTATAAAGTCCTACCAACTGACTCCATTTCATTCCTAGAGTGAAGCAGATTACTTTTTCATAATTATGGAATTCATATCCGTGATCCAGACAATAAATTTTCTATGGTTGTGGACATGGCAAAGGTGTCAAAATACTTATCCTATGCAAGTATTCTTACAAAAGAGATATAGTAAAAATGAAATACCCAAAAAGTCTAATGATGGCTAGCCATGGAATTCAAATGAAAAAGATTGTTACCAAGTGACATGGAGGGAAAATGGTTTCGTACATCAAAATACTTGTTGACATATATCAAGCATCTTTGAGAAATAAAAGAAAAATGGTAAAACCATTTTATTCAAGATGCAAACGGTATAATTGATATGGATGCAACAACTTTCCGAAGATAAACATTTGGATATGCAGATATCCTTACTGGCCCTGAAAGTGGCAAAAGTGAATATGATATGATAAGTTATAGTTTACAAGAGCAAAAAAAAAATTAGTATTTATTATTTGTTCTTAATTAAAATAAGTTTATTTGATTATATATAATGTTTCTTTTCTGAACTTTATTATAATGTTTTGCCTTAAAGATATTCTTTTTTGAAAATGAAAGATGCTAGTGTAATTTCTTGTAATACAAATACCATTGAAGACTCTAAATGAACTTGTATTTTATAGCCAAATGAATAAAGCTTATTATTAAGTATGCTTTATTTTTTCCCAAATCTCAACGAGAGTTTGTTGAGTTTTAAGGATATTATGTAAAAACTTAATATCATATTGGGAACAATGAAAAACAGAGATATAAAATATCTCAAAATTACACATATAGAGTCGGGTGAAAAAGAGGTAGAAGAAAATAACCTTGTTTGTCCTTTGGGTCGTACTACAAGTTTATTCAAAAAATTGAATTTTTGTGTTTAAGAATTCAGTCGGAAGATGAAAAATGAAGTTATTATTTGGTTATGACCAGTTGGGTCATCCCGAGTCAATTATGATGCGTAGAATTTTTTAGAAATTTATTGAAAATCCATAAGACTTTTCAATTTAGAAATGCTGCTTGTTCTGAAAGTGAGCTAATTATTGGACATCACCAGATAAACACAAGACCGAATCTCCCGAGTTTTTTAAACAAATTCAAGGTAATATATGTGGAATATTTCTGTATTTTATAATTAGAAATTTATGCATCATCGAAATAGTCACATTTACATTTATCTTGCAATATGAATTTTTTATGATTGATTATTTGATTGCTAGTATATGATCTTAATTATCTCATAAAAGGATATACCTTGATACTTTTGAATTTACATCAAGGGTATTTGATAATTATTATACTTCAATTTTGATAGTAGTTGAACATTTTGTTGCTCATATTCATATAGAAACGATCTGATTGAATAGTTTATCAAAAATCATTAATTAATTGCCAGACCATTACTTTTGAGAAAAAAAACTTCCCATTTCATTTGGGAATATGCTATTCTACATGCAGCAAAACTTATTCGCATCATGGCCAAATAAGCTAACATATTTACTCCCCTATATAATTTATTTAAGGTTAGGAATCAGATATTTCCCATCTTTAAAGTTTTGGGTGTGTTGTATATTTTATAATTGCTTCAGCACAACACAAGAACGAAAAATGGTCCTTATAGAAGGATGGGAATGCATGTTGGATTTGAATCTCCATTTATTATATTAAAGACCAATGATTAGAGATTTATTCACGGCATGTTTGATTATTGCCACTATTAAATGAATCATTCTTTCCTACATTATAAGGGGGAGGAAATAAGTAGTTGGATAATAAAAGAGATATTACAAGGAAAGAATTATCTTTCTATCTCATTACGATCCTCACATAAATGAATGAGAATTAAAAGTTCAAAGGATAATTCATTAGTAAAATATGTCGAATTGGTTGCCAGACGAATTTATTGACCAATAGAAAGTCAATGAATCTCATGTTTCAATTGCAAATGCTCTTATCAAAGTTAATGTCTGTGAAGGGCAAATTATTGTTGAAAAGAATCAATAGCATGCAAAAAGAGTGGATAGCTTGTCGGTTCAAAAGATTAAAAAAAACAAAAATTCCTCTTAAGAAAAGGGAGAAATTTTAAGTGATGACCCAAGTATAGGAAAATGTTTTTCCTACATGAAGCAATAAAGAAGATTCACTTCCAGAGGAAATCCTTGACATAAGTCAAGAAAGCAATGATGTTATATTTGCATATTATATAGTGAACAATATTATGATTAAAGGTGAGGATCTTAACCTACATTAGTTAAAGAATGTAGGCATCAAAATGAATGACCAATAGTAGAAAGAAGCAATTAAAGTTGAGTTAAATTTGTTCTTTTTGCAAAGTGATTCTGCACCAATTGTCCATACACCAAGTAGTATAAAATCAATAAGGTACTGATGGAGTCCAACTAAGCGCTAGAAGTGAAGATTTATTCATCCGTTCGAGGACAAATGCATTAAAGAAATTGTTCATTCAATTCGTCCAAAAACAAGAAAAAGATTTTCATTTAGAGCTCCAAAAGATTATTAGAGATGAATTTCAAACATATAAAATATTTTTGTACATAAAGAAAAACTTGAGGGACGAATTTGAAGCGAAAAGGGCTCAAAATGGAGAAATCAAGAAGAATCGATCCGAAAATCGATGCATGAACAGGCGACAGAGGAAATTAGGCTTAAAAGCAACCAAGATCAAGAATCACTTGTGCATTGCCCGGTGAACAACTGGAGCTGGTGGATTCTGAAAACCAAGTGCCAGTCATCCAAATCTTGAAGTCGGTTGATTGCACCCGGTGAAAAACCGGAGCCGATGGATTGTGAAAAACAGGTGCCAGTCATCCAAATCTTGAAACCAGTTGATTGTTTGTTTCTTGCACCCTTTGAATATCCTTCATCTGTTGTTTCTTCCTTTGCCATTTGAAGTCCTGCTCACCAATAACTTTATTCTTTCCCTTCGTGAAGTTTGACTTCTTTTCAAGTTTTCGACTACAAAGCTAGTCTTTTCTACTCCATGCATTGACTTCATCCGAAAGAGTCATCCATTTCGATATAAATTCAATAACGAAGAGATTTTGATCTTGAAGAACCATATCTCTAAGTCATTGGAGCATTGATGTAACTTGCTAATAGTATATGACCTGATATATCTTTTGTTAATAAATTCATTAGCAAGATGGTTCTTCTATTACAGGAAGACATCAGAATGATGTTAAATACATTTTATGATACCTTCAAGGAATGCTAAATATGAGATTATATTACTCAAATCTAACTAGGTTGGATATGCATATGCAAGTTATTTATCTGATTCATACAAGACTCAATTTTGGATAGATTGTTTATCTTTTAAGGTATTGTAATTTCATGCAAACAGGACAATATATTGTTTGCTATTTCCTAACTAACGGTGCATGGATTTTAGCAATTGATCATGAAACGGGTAAGATGTGTTTGATTATGTCAAAATATTCTAAATGCAAGGAACTTGTTCCAATGAAGCTTTGTGGAGATAATACTATGCACCGCTCAAGTAAATTCATCAAAGGTAAGTTTTCATAAAAGTTCAAATTCATCAAAGTATGTTTTTGTGATAATTCATGGAAATCTCCCTATTTCAACATTTGAATAATTTGTGAAGAAGAAGAATTATATTGTCTTAGATAAATGGTTATTATCAAGAGGAGCGGTAAAATGCAGGTTGTACTCTTTTTTCCTTTATCGAGCTTTTATCTCATTAGATTTTTCTAGATAAAGTTTTTAACTAGGCAATGACTATTGAGGTGTCAATTAATTATGATCATTCAAGAGGGACTGTTGTAGAATAGTGATTGACCATTTGATCAAATTATCTTATAGAAAGGACAAGACACTCCTCAAATCCCTTGGCGACCAAGTCTCCTATTTAGTCTTGGAGGCTAAGTTTCCTATGCCTATAAATATAGGGCTCTTGGGAACCATTTGTAAATACATGCATGAAAAGTTGAGTAAAACTGTTATAAATTTCTCTCCTATTTTAGTTGTTCCTCTTTATATTTTTCCTAATTGTTCATATCTTTATATTTCCTCTATCAAATTTATAACATTTAGGACCAAACTTATTGAAAAAAGAAACAAAAAAATCCTACCTTCATAGTCTACTATTGTTACACCCGCACAATGCTCAGTGGGTGTGTATCGATACAGAGAGTTATTTAAAACCATAAAATATAAATATAAATATAATTATTGCAATTTAAACTAATTAAATAAATAAAATAATAATCAAATAAATAATTTTTTTATTGTTATAAAAAAATTTTATTTAAAATTTCAAAAGACGTCTTGATATACAATCATTGTTTCTCATCTCAAATCCTTCATAAGTTAATAAACTCTTTTTTTCTTCTTTAGATGTGGATATCTTTGTAACATTCTGAATACAAAATAGGTGATATAGCCAATAATCACATTACCCATATCTACTTGGTTTATGGTATGAGTTGGTCAATTGATCGCTTTGCATGACATCTGATTATTTATATGAGATAGGTCGAACGCCCTCCAGATTGCAAGAAACAATAGATTCAAATTATAGTTGATAAAAGATTTGGTCTCTTAGATTCTTGGGTCTCAGATGTTTTATTATATCATATGCTAATACTTTGTCACAACAGATGGGATGCTTAAAATGTTCATCAAGAATTGTATTATAAATGACATGAATATCTAAACAAATTAAACAAAAAAAAAAATTAAATTTACACCTATTAGAAGAACTAAAAGTTAAAAATGGAATAACAGGAATAACAGGAAAATCTAAAGTATTCATACTGGTGTCAAACTACAACCACCCCATACTCTTTGCTTCAGAAGAAAGTTAAGAGTCCTAAAAAATAATAATGATAATAATAAAAATAGGTAAGGAATTTTTAAACAGACAGGCAAATCCTGAAGCGGCACTCTCATCCATCCTAAATTGTTAGCTCTACAACCAGACAGGCAAATCCTTTGGCATGGAATATCTTCCTTCACCATAATATACACCCCCTTGAATATTCTGTAACATATAAAGATCATTCATTCTCTTTTTGTCTCATTTCTAACGGATGCGAAATATCAAACAGATAAATGCCCGGAAAAATTGACCACTCTCCATCATTCGAATTGTCGTAGTGCAGAAAATCCAATCCCATCCTTTGCAGCTAATGATGATGATAAAGTAAACTATCCTGGCTTTTAAATATAGCATCCAATAGCTCTTTTCGGCCTTGAGGCGCATAAGAACTGAAGATAGATGCATCATCGGGGTTGTCTGTGCAATACTTTCTTTCCAATGTCTGTTTCCCGTAGTTCTCTTTGTCCTCGAGTATGGTAAGTACTATAGAATGAAAGATCGCTAGACGGACCATGCAAAAATTCTCTTCTCGGGCCTGTTCCTTGAGCATCCATTTCCAAATCAATCATTTGAATCTGTTGATCCTCCATAACTTGTTGATGAAGGAGTGGCATATCACTCAAAGGGACATGGTCCTGATCCCAGAACAATACTGCAAACCTGTTTCAATTCCAACAGTTTAGTACAAAATTATATTAACGCAAGTGAAATTAAGTAAAAAATATCTTTTATTTTCTCGTTGAGAAAAGAGATTTAGACTCATACCGGTCATCGGGTGAAGCATTAACAGACCTATCAAAGAAAGATTTGGTCCTGCTTTCATCTCTGTCTGTCATATCAACTTTCCGTAGATTCCATCTTTAGGGCAAGCCAATATTGCTCTTTTATTACACTTCTCCGCTTTCTTTCTCTAAATCCTTCTCTACAGTAATTTACACATTCATATATAAATTTGGAAAAATATCTAACTTAAACCATCTTAAATCTGACTTTTTTAGAGATTCAATTGTACCTCTTGCAAATACTTATTGTAGTTCCTCATAATAAGAGCATTTGCAGGATCTGATTTCAACATTTTCTCCTGGTGTGTTCCTATGCTGCTCTTATCAGATCTTCCACCACTAAAATTTATAGTATTTAACTCAATATCGCCTCCACCGCCAAACTTCCAATTCTTACCCGTTCCACCACTGGGAAATCCTAGCTCAATTCTGATCCCGCTCTATGATTGCAAAAGAGAAAAACGAATCCATAAGTTAAAGTGAATGTGTTTAGCAATATAAAAATTATATTTGAAAATTATAAGTTAAAAAAATTACCGGAGAGAATTACATGAGAGTTCGGCGCTTTGACGATACAGAGGCCAAACCCTTCAATTGGGATTCTTTTTCTTAGGATTTTTTTATGCTTTGATTGTGGCCTCCCCCTTATTCCTTCAATTCATAAAAACACTTTGTGTTTGGTATTAATTTCCTTCCATTCAGTTTTTTATTCCCTTGATTGCCGCCGTCCTTTCTTCTTTCTTCAATTTTTCCACTATGAATTGTACTTGACGGTTTCATACACGTTTAAAAGAAAAAATTTCCTCGGTTTGCTTCCCCTACGGTGCAGCCTCTCAAAACTCTATTATCTAAAATCTTGACACGTGTCTCATACGAAACTCTTATTAGTATAGTATGGATATTTATATTTATAGAAATGTTAACGTGTGCATCGGTGCATGTAAACACTATCAAATGTATTTAACGGTTAAAATTAACAATTAGTTATATTATTTTTAAAAAAAAATTAATTAAAATTTAATCAAATATCTTTAAGGTTTAGTTTATCCTTTTAGAGTTTAGTTTATAAAAAATATTTGAAAAAATAATTTTTTATAAAAGAATTTATTTTTTCTTAACAACTAACCGTTAACTTTGATTGTTAGTTGACCGTTAGGTACACTTATTAATGTGTGCACTGATGCACACACTAACATTCCTCTCTATATTACACTAACATTCCTCTCTATATTTATATATTAAAGAACATACGTAGTTGTAACCTCATTGAATGACAAGCATTACCAATCAAATTCAAGCATGTAGATTTAAATATTATTTTTAAAATAATTAATAAATTATCAATAATAACTTATATTTAATGATAAAGAAAGTTAATCCAAATATTTTAAATCAAATTTGTTTGTGTGGAAATATCTCTTCTAATGAACAGGAGTTGGCATCAAAGTTTGTCATCCCTTTTAGTACAGATCTGGGAGTTTCTTTAGGAGTCCCAAATGTACATAAGAGGAATTTAGAGGGGTTATATAATTAACTTATTGCTAAGGTAAGGGAAAAGTTAAGTGGTTGGAAGAGTAAGTTACTTTCTCATGATGCAAGATATATTCTCATTCAATTTGTACTATCTACAATTCCAAATTATGTGATGCAAACTGTCAAACTGCCAGCAACTATTATTACAAAATTGGAAAGGATTTGATGTGATTTATTTTGGGGAAATTTAGGAAGTCAATGGAAATCACATCTTGTTAATTGGGATAAAATATGCATGCCTAAGGAACATGGTGATGAAATTGATGAACTTCAAAATGAAGTTAACTGAATGCAGAGAAATGTAGAGGGAAGAAAAATATAGAAATGCTTTGATTTCATTCAATGTCGTTAAAATTACATCATCAACATATACAAGCAATATAATTGTTTTATCTACTGATTGTCTAACAAACAAGCTGTGATCACTATTTGTTTGTTGAAACCCTTTGTCAAGTAAAGCCTTTGAAAGTTTTGCATTCCACTCTCTACTTGCTTGCTTGAACCCATATTAAGACTTTCTGAGTTTACAGACCTTTTGACAATCAGGACTCCCAACTTTGTTTTGCTGATCTGTAGAACCTTTAAACAAATCATACCCCAAAGGCATCTCCATATATATATCCTCATGCAAATCTTCATCTAAAAAGGCATTGTTTATGTCCAACTATTTCAAACACCATTCCAAAGACACAGCAATACTCAAGAGAGTTGTAACTGTTACCATTTTGGCAACAGGAGAAAAGGTGTCAAGGTAATCCACCCCTCCTTGCTATGTGTATCCTTTTGCAACCAACCTGGCTTGCAGCCTTTCAAGAGAGCCATCCGCATGTAGTTTAACTTTGTAAACCCACTTACAACCAATCGGAACTTTGTTAGGAGGTAGAGAAACAATCTCCCGTGTATTATTCAAAGCTAATGCATCCAGCTCTTTTGTCATAGCATCACACCAACCAGGGTCTAAAACAACCTCATGAAATATATGTGGTTCAACATATGTATTTATATTAAAAACATAGGATTTATGACTAGGCGTTAATGAATCATATGAATTAACCTATTGAATATAATGAGGAGACTTAAAGGAACTAGAAGAACAAGTATAATTTGAAAGATGTGAAGGAGGAGTATATTTTTCAATGGATTTTCTGAGTGAATGATGGTTAGTAGTAGGTGCAAAAGATATCGAAGGTGTAGTAGTATAACAGGATGAAAAAAATCAGTGCAAGAAGAAAGTGATTTAGATGTTTCAGAAGAAGAAAAAAATGAGGAACAACAAGTGATAAGGAATCATCAAAGGCAGAATAGAGAGTAGTAAAAGAAGAAGGAAAAGAAGGGGGAAAATGGGGAATGATATGAAAAATAGTTTCATGAAAAATATGGTTCCTTGATATGAAAATTTTTCTAGAGTGAAGATTCAGAAGGACAAATCCTTTAGAATATTCAGGAAGAACCAAGTAAACACAAGCATAACCTCTAAGTGAAAACTTATGTTTATAATCATCAAAGTTGTTGCTATAAACAAGACATCCAAAAACTATAAAAGTAGAGTAATTAGTAAAACACTAGTTCAACTTGAAATAAGGAGAAACAGACTGGAAAATGGGGATTGGAAGAGAATTGATGATTTTGACAGCTTGAGTGATAGCATAGGTCCTATACGATAAAGAAAGACGACATTGAAACAGTAAGGATCTAGCAACATTCAAGATATGTTGATGCTTTCGTTCAACAATCCCATTTTGTTCATAGTGTAAACACAAGAAATTTCATGTTTAATCCCATATTGTGCATAGAAAGATGGCGCATTAAACTTAGCTCCATTGTCACAACAAACAATTTTAACAGAAATAGAGAAATGATTTTGCACAAAATGCAAAAATCCTTAAGGAATTGTCTAGCTTTAGATTTAAGTTTCATGAAAAATATCCATGTGAATCTATTAGAATCATCAACAATGGTAAGGAAACATTTATGACCATGAACAGAAGGAACTTTGAAAAGACCCTATATATCAACATGTATTAAATTAAATGAATTAATACAATGTGAAGTACTTAAAGAGAAAGGTAATTTTCTCTACTTAGCTAAGGGACAAACATGGCAAAAATTATCATGGGGTACAAGACTCATCTTATGAGTAGATTTTAGAAACTTTAAAGTTTGTATAGACAAATGTCCAACACTATAATGCTACAGATTATGTGAAGGAAATGCTGGTTGTTGATGAGGAAGAACAGCAGGAGGTGAGCCAGTGTTGGAATCAACGGTACAAACAGTGGATATAGAATGAAGAGAAAGATTGAGTATGTAAAGACCAGCCACCTTCTTAACTGATCCAATCATCCTCATACTGGACAAACTCTGAATAAAACAGTCATCATTTACAAAGGTTACATAACATTTGTTAACTTTAAGTAATCTACTTGGGAAAACAAGATTAAAGGTGAAATCAGGGACAAAGAAAACATCAGTCAAGACAAAAGAGGAATTCAAGTTAACAATTCCTTTATGAGTGACAGAAATCTTAGAACCAATAGGTAGCTGAATGAAGACATTAGTGATAGGAATCAAAGAAGTAAAGAATGACAAATTACCACACACATGATTAGTAGCACCTGAATCAACAATCCAAGTATTTGAAGATAAATGCAAATGCTTACCACCATTTGAAAAAAATCTGCTTATGAGATTCATGAATCCCACCTGCAATTATAGCATTCACACTATTTCCATTCAGAGAATTAACACATGCAGAGGTTTTATAAGTGCCCGAACCATTTGCAGAGGTATTATAAGTTCCCAAGCCACCTACATCAGACTTAGATTGTTGTGAATCCTTGAAATTGTGCTGCTGTAAATTTGTATTGCCCCTAGCATTTTCTTCATTTCTTTCAACATTATGAGTTTTAAAACTATTCTATTCAGTCATATTATCTTCATCATCACAACCATTCATCAAATTAATACCAATCACATTGGTTTTGGTCTTGAAATTGGTAGGAAAACCATGTTTCTTATAACATCTCTCTATAGAATGACCATCTCGACTGCAGCAGGTACAATGCCATTTCCTTTGATTTCCAACCTTTTTCCCAACAGGTACACTAGACCATCCATCACCAAAATTGACAGCTCTGCTACTAAGCACTTGTGTTTGATCATTACCAAGTTGTTTCTCAATGTTAATAGCCATGTTATACACTATTGATAGATTTAGAAGACCATACACAGAACTTGATTTTTCATTTTTGAATAACCTTCATTCAAGAATTTATGGACTTTATAACTTAATTAAATTGTTGGTTATTATGCTGTTATTTTAGCAAACCACAACAACACTGAGGATCACATTTACAGGTAGGTAAAGGTCTTAGTTCAAGCTATTCTTCCCACAGTATTATAATATTTGTATAGAAATCAATAATAGAAAAACTCTCCTGCTTTATGTTATAAATCTCTTCCATTATTTTAGCAATTCTAGAAACGTCTTTTGAAGCATATCTATCATACAATTCGAGCCGCATATCTCAAGTTGTCTTTAGGAAAAGAACACATTATGCAATAGTTCCACTTAAAGAATTTAATTTCCATCCAATGATCATAGCATCAACTTGAATCTAGAGATCAAACTTGTGATTTCCAACAGGTAGTTTCTGCAAGCTTCCATCAACAAACGCCAACATCTTCTTAGTGAGCAAGCAAATCTTCATCGACCTTGCCCTAGTATGATAGTTAGGGGTAGTTTCACCAAGGCTTGAGATGAAATCTCACTCGAATGAAGATAATATGGATTCACCATATTTTCAGCCATGATTTCAACAGCAATCAGGAATTAACCAAAGAATCAAACACAGGAGCAATTCCTCCAATCAGAAGGAAGGAAACACCAGGATTGACCAAAAAACCAATCACAAGAACAATTTCCTTCAATCAAATAGAAGGAAACAACACAACCAAAAGAAACTGGAGAACAAAAGAGCTAAGAAAAAGTAAACACAGTTTGCGAAAGTAACTAAAACAGCTCTAATACCATGATGAAATTGTTGAGCTTCAAGATGAAGTTAACTGAAAATAGAGAAATGCTCTAATTTCATTCAATGTCGTTAAAATTACATCCCGTACATAATTTGATTTTATATACAAAACAACAAGTTGCCTATACACAACTGTACTACAACTAATAACTAACTACAAAGTGCTGACATCACTGGCTTGTCATCTAACAGCATCAACTTCATTACTTGTAACACATGGGGGCCTAGGTATCAGATCATTGAGAGCAACAATTGGATTCTACCAACAAAATTATGTTGGCAGATGCCGGAAAAAAAGATCATGAATCTAGATCCAGTTACCAGAGGCTAAATATGGGCTACTTTTTGAATGGGAAAATCGTATTATTTCTAAGCCTACGTGTATGGAAAGGAATGTTGTATAGTTTTCCTTTGTTGAAGAAAGCTTTTGGATGGCATCTAGGCTCTGGGGAAAGTATTTTTTTCTGGAAGGATTCCTGGTTATTCGATAGGCGCCACTTTTATCCTATGCACGGAGGAGAATTGATTCAGATGTTTTACAATGAAGAGTTGTGAGCTATTTTTTTGTCATACTGGTTGGAATTTTGCAATCCTCGCCTCACTGTTGGGTGGAGAAATTCTATCTAAAATGCAGTTAGCTATACCAACATCTGGCACTAATGACTTACCTCGGTGGATTGCTACTGCAAGTGGTAGATTTTCAGCACAATTCGCTCTTTCAATTCTTCAAGATAATGAAGCTGCATATGCAAAGTCATGGCTGAAAGTTTGGGATGCTAGGCTGCCAAGAAGGTTTTCTTTATTCTTATGATTTGTAAGACTTGGTAAACTCAAGACTAATGACCTACTATTTAAATGTCATATAAGATTGTCTCCGACTTGTGAGTTATGTGGTAAAGATACTGAATCTGTCTTACATGCCCTTAGAGATTGCAAATATATGAAGAAGTTTTGGAGGGGTCTAGTTGACCAAAGGAAAATTTATGAGTTTTTTAATGAAAGGCATGTTATTTTTGGGTGGGTATTAACCTGACAAAGCAATGGTGTGATACTTCTGAAGCTACTCCGTGGGACTTAATTTTTTTAACTTTTATCCATTATGCCTGGATATGGCGAAACAAACTATTATTTAACGAGGTCAATTTAAATTCTATTACATGATCTTTGATGTTTTTCTGTACTTCTTTTAAAAGATTTGGAATAAAGGATTTAAGTTCTTAGGAAGTATTTTATAAATAGTAATGGAAGCACTAATAAAATTAAAAATATAGAAACAAATGAACAAAACAAATATAATAATAATTAGGCTCCATTTTTGATAGAGTTTTTCTAAAATGTAAGACCTTAATTTCTTTTAAAAAATAGCACCAATGGACAATAAAAAGTATTTAGCTGGGCTTTTTAAAAAGTATTGTGGCCTCATTCTAAATATAGAGTTTATATTATATAAACAACATTAAGTTTTGTACACAGTCTTAGATTGAGTTGGTTTCTATGGAGGTTAGTCTATTGCCGATGGGGGTGCATTTTGTGCCTTCCGATGAAGAAGTGATTCATCTTCAGAGGTTAAACAATTTCAAGAAAATCTTTCATTAATCCTTTCGTGCATGAGAAGGTTTTGTATGGAGATGATGCTTCACCTTGGAATGTTCTTGATGAGGATCTTCCATGGGAGAATGAAGGAGATTATGGCAAGAAGGGTTTAAGAAGACAGGTCATGTCTTCATGTTTCCACCACTAATTATTTTAATGAGGATGCTAAATTAGTCATTTTTGTGACAAAAAAAAATCCTTATTTTTTACCAAGTCAAGATAAGACATTCAATTTCGAATAGGGGAGTATATTAAATTAATAATAATTAGCTAATAATATTATATTAGGAGTATATAATTTTCAATAATGTTGGATTTTTTTTCCTTTGTGTGTGTGTG